>CAKLIZ010000843.1:0-24042 GCA_922035795.1 Oreochromis mossambicus | reverse complement strand
GTAAGGCGATGGCAGTTACTGTGAATTTACAGCAGTTACACAGTGATCAGTAATAAACAGAGCCAGTGAGAGTGAGTGGATTTAAGAAAGTCAGTGACTCAGGTGTGTTTATTGGTTTGTCATCTGTTTGTGAGTCTGGAGGAGACGTAGAAATCTTTTGTTTTAAATCTAAGTTAGGAAGATTCCTGTTTTAAAACAAGCACTTTTTGTTAGAAATGCAAGAAATACATCTGCAGAAAGCACACAGTTACATTCTGTCCATCATGTGGACAAAATTGAAAATGTTGGACATTGAAAAACTGAGAACGTTGGGCAAGTTCAAAAGAAATGTGTTTGTAAGAACGAAAAACCTTTACCAAATTGTTCCTAAAAATAGTTATGGAAGGTCTAACTGTTGTATGTCTGTGTTCTACATGTTTATCTAATGGAAAATAAAGTTGCTATTGTTTTATTGCAGTTTCTTGATAATTGTGAGCGGGTTTACACAGTACGGGTCAAAATGACCTGCAACAAAATCAATGTCATTTTTTTGTTCTTCAACATAATACAAGGGTTAATTTCCAAAACTTGCATATGATCTTCAATTTGTAGCAGATCCACTATCACATAGCAGCTGGAGCAGTCTCAAATGTGGTCAGTCCACTGCTGCCACCTGTGGCCAAGTACCATAGCCTACTACTAGATTAACTTGTGACACATCTGCACCTGCTGCTATGATCACATTGAGTAAAGACTGAGTGGCTGCACTTACACCTGGTACATCCAAATCTACCCACAAACATGTTGAAAGATGCAATGCCAGCAATGTGGATTGTCAACACCAAAAACAATCAGTAAGCAAAGACAACAGGTATCAATTTTTTCTGTTTATTTAGCACCCACAACATTTGTAGTCGCCTTCTGCACAGGGGAAGTCCACACACACTGTGTGGTACCACTTTCCGCAGAAGGTGCATTCAATCTGCAAGATTGAATGAGATTGTCAGAGTCATTGTCTGACTGTTTATTACTAATCACCTGCTGTACATTCACAGTAACTGCCATCTCCTTAAAAATGTTTATTAGATTGACCACACTTATATAGACTGTATATAACTACCAACTCTAAAATGTTCGTTTGCAGAGAAAAGACACAGGCAGACTACGCTAACGACATGTGATGTTACAACACAAGTGAAATGTTAGTGTCATTTCATTCATTTCAAAGGTTTATTTGCATGACGCACAAACAGACACAATTGAAGATGTGTTTTGTTTTTGTTACTTGTCATTGTAGCTTGCTGTTAATGCTGTGCTAAAAATTACAGTTAGCTATGTTAGATACGTTAGCCGTTGACGGTAACGCAATTTAGTATCCGGTATACAGAACTGTTTTCTAACAAAACCACTGTTATAATTAAGTGAAGGTGCTCCCAACTACTTTGAAGCTTTGGCTTCTAAAATATGTGGTTCTATTGCGTGCTGCGTACATAACCTAATGTCAGCTAGACCGATATTAAAATTTATAATATTGTTAAAGTCTCTAAAATGGCGCCTGAAGCCTGTTGTGATGTGACCTCTGTGTCTGATCTAGAAACTATAATTGAGTAGATCTGAGCCGTGCATTAAATACTCACATCAGCCTGTACTTTGCATTCTGTAAGAGCTGTATAAAATACAGCTATGCATAAGTGTTTTGAATGAACAGAAATGTGACACATGAGAATGTGTGTCATTGACTGTTCCTGTATAACTTATTTTCAGAGTAGTTAACAAGTTATGCTCCGGTCATTTGATGTTACCAAGATAATGTCCTTTTGTAATATAGTTAAATTTTCTTTGTACGTTTCATTTATCCATCATCATACATTAAGCCAAGAAGAGGTCATTATACTAACAAGAGGTATCAACGCTGTCCAAAGTTCAGTAAGTGGTTAAAGTTTGTAATCCAGCCAGGGTGTAAATATCACTCAGCAGCCAGTCGCAGAGATGAAGCAGGCAGCATCAACACATAAATCTACTCGGCTAAAATCACAAGACCACCTCTGACCGAAAAGCTTTCTTGTTTGCACAAATTAATTCAGATTCACACTAATTCTTTTCACAGCTCCAACAAAATGAGGAAGAGGAGGGAGAAAGAAAATTAGATTAAATTACAATCGGATGGAAGTCGAGGACAAGGAGAAGGAAGCTTAGGATGAGGAGGAAGAGAAGCAGCAGGAGCATCTTTAGGGATCTATGATGTCATTGAGGTTTGTTTCATTAATATTGTCCTCTCACAAAGAAAGATGACTTGTTTAAGTTCACCTAACTACTTCCTGTATTAAATAGTGATGTGCAAAACATTGTGGAAAACCACAGAGCAGGCACGTACAGTGCATCTGCAGGTAAATGAACATCAAATCTCTCAGACTAAAATCTGTATTATACTTTTAGTCTTAAGAACATATGTTGTATATTTATCACCCTTATGATAAAACCCATGTCAGCCATTGGTTTATGGACTTTGTATTTAGAAGCCTCAACATTTGCTTTATTGCTATTCCAATGTTTCTTGTGAGCCTTTTGGGACCATATTAGGATGAGGGATCAGAATCTGGAGTCGTGCACACTACTGTTTCATTTAGTGTGTATCCATAAGATTTGTACAGCAGATCCAAGTTTGTGACTTGAAAACAGGAAAGTCGTCTGCATAGAGGAGAACTTTAAAAGCAGGCTTGTACAAAGTGAAGCTTTGTGCTCACATTTGCTGCAAACACTCGTTTTAATTCTGTTACCCTGTTTTGATGCAGAATTCAGTTGAAATCAGGCACTTAATTTTTTAATGTGTTCTTGTGAATTGATTGTGTATCGCATACATTTGATTTGACTTTCTGCGAGACAACAGTCGTCCGCTGGCCAAAAAAAGCCTCCAAGTGATCAAGCCTGGATTTAGAAAAGAATAGCAAAAAGCATCTGCACCCCCTGCTTCTCATGCAATTTGTGTTTCTGTGTTCAGAGGCAGCGGCGAGAGGGGAGACCTCAGCTCATCCAGCTGGAGAGCCTGACAAGGAAGAGTTGAACATTAACTCGGCTCTTCCAGGGCACCCTGCAGACATTATCCTAAACTGGACTAACAAAGGACAATGAGTCCAACATGAAACTTGCCTTACATAACGCTGAAGTTCATTGATGATTTTAATCAAAAAATTGTTGTTGAAATATTTTTACTGAACATCTGCTGATGAAAATGTTTTGATTTATTGGTCTGTTATGAAGCTATTGCTATTTCTAATGTGTTTTTATCACTTTCAGATGTTTTATTAATTAAACAATACATGTATTAATTGATGTGTTATCTATAGATATAGTATTCATCTGCCCATCACTAGCTACTGCACCCAAGAGTGGCAGAACTGACCCATACTGTGTAAATCCACTCAGGATAGTCAATAAAATAAAATTTTCAAAAAGCACTAAAACAATAGAAACATTATTTTCCATTACATGCACATTTAAAACAGACATACAATACTGTTTCCAGAACTATTTCAAAAAAAAATTTAGTGAATGGTTTTTCCTTCTTTACAAACACAGATCTTTTGACTTTGAAAAACTGAGAAGAATGTCCAATGTTCAGCATTTTCAGTTTTGTCCACATGATGGACAGAATGTAACAGTGGGCTTTTTGCAGATGTACTTCTTGCATTTCTCACAAATGGTGCTTGTTTTAATGTTGTCTCATGAGGGACCTGGCATCTTTTTCGTGTCTTTACACATGTATAACTTGCCTCTGGATTTAGGAGTGACAAGACTTTTGCGCAGTTCTTCCAAGGAAGCCGATGTTAGCTGATTTCAGTTTATAGGACACAGATAAGATCTAGGTAGTTGGAGTCAGTTGATGACTTTTAGAAAAATCTCTTCCAACAGAGACCTCACAGAAACATCCTAGTGTGTCGCGATCCTGATAGAGCTCAGGTGCCATTCGCATTCAAGATAAACAATTTCGGGATGGCTTGTAACTATTCTACACCAGATCAACAATGAGGTAATCATGTACATATGGCTCCTGATGTTTTGTGTTGTTTTAAAGCGACGATGGCCAGTGATGTCTTCAGCTGGTATTGTGTCATGTTGGAGCTATACAGCAGAGTGCCGCTGATCAAGTACAGGTTGCCTTCTATGGAATATTGTAAGAACATATACGCGGACCATCTTTCTAAAGTGGTTAGTGTGTACACTCTGTCTAACCCAGAGATGGTGTTCCTAAATAGTCACATAAAAGCATTTAACACAGAGACCTTGTACAACAAGTACAAAGACAACAAGTATGTCACAGATGACATATTATCCACTCTCACTGGCATGGGGGAGGAGATTCCAGACCAGTGTGGAGCTATATACGAACCAGTCCATTTATAACATGACATCATTCTCCAGAAGACACAGATTCTCCTTTAATTCCCAAAATGCAGGATGCACTCTACCTGCACCTCCTTTGTCTCTGAGGCGCCTCCTCCAGTGTGAGAGCTCTGATACCTCACAGGTGCAGACGTGTCTTTAATCTGTCGAGCTTCAACAGGAGGGATCAGAGCGGTCCCTGGGTATGACATATAAGGGAAAGCAAACTTTAAGGGAACAGTGAGCTCACATTTACTGGCTCAACTTAAAAAGTAGAAAGCTATACAAAGAAGGTTAGCATGCAGAAGTAATTTCACTAGCTGGGCCCACGCCCTCCTTTGAGGTTGATGGCGTTTTTGAGGATAAAGGCAAATGGCTTGGACGTGAACTGAGCTGCGGTTTGTGGTAGGCCTACAAGCATACACTTTAGGACTCGGGTAAAGGGATCAATAACAATTTAAAATGTATATTTTAATTTGATGATTTAAAGTCTCACACACAACCCGTTGAAAGGGGAGGGAGACCTGCTGCTTCCAAATAAAGCACATTTCATTCATAATGTTATAAATCCAAGCCCATCATGTATTCATGATTTGAATCCTGTGTTGTGTGAAATCCCAGAAATAAACCTTAGACAAAGTTAATCTGTGAACTAAGGTGTAGGTTTATTAGGTTATGTTGTGGTGATCCTCGAGTTGAGGGATGGGTGTTCATACTGGAGTGCAAAATTAAAACCAAGATGGACAAGAAAAGTTCAAAGCCATCAGGTGCTCAGTTTAGAAAAAAGAGAAAAGAAGAGGAGAAACGAGCAAAAGATACAGGTAAGCAGATGTGTCATTGGATAATGGCAGGTCATCCTGAAACAATCAGAATCAGAAACTTTATTAATCCCTAAGGAAATTATGTGGGTTACAGTTGCTCCAAGAAGAAATGGTAAAATTAGTAATAGCAACAGAATAAACTCCAAACAATACATTATGATACAGATTTTACACATTTAAGAAATAGCACTAATATATACAGATCCCTCAATTATAAATATCAAGGATTAACAGAGGGGATTATAAATAAATATCAAGAAAATTAGTGAGAATACTGCAGAGTAGAAAAAAACGTGTGTTCAGCACAATATTAATTAGTCATTGTCAATTCTTGATTTGTCCTGTTCTCATTGTATGAATTATGATGGCTGTTTGGTAGTTGTTTGCACAGTATGCACACTCTCTCTCTCTTCGTGTATGTGTGTGTTTCTCTGGTGAAATTCAGTATGGTTCCACCAAGTTTTAGGTTAATGTACAATCCATAATATGTTTTATGTGTACGCCAGAGGGAGTGTTTGCCCAGGGCGCCAAACAGGCTAGGACCGCCACTGGGACTCACGACGGCTTCTGGGCAGATCTCTGTGTACTAAATGGAAGTGATGAAGTTCACAGTTGAAAAGGGGAGGGAAGGAGGGGCCACGTAAACGAGAATGAACAGCTTGTTAAACTGGGGGAACATATATAGATGAGAGTCGGAGAAGCGTGTTTAGAGGCGTGGTCCCACTCTTGAAATCAATCGCCAACTGAAAATGAATTATATCTGATCAGTGTTCAGCAGACTCAGTGAAAGCTAAATGTATCAGAGCTGTGATACAGATGCACTGTTTCTGTGTGAGTAAAAATCATTCATGACTGATTCTGTATTTGCAACAACAGCTTACTGTCCAAGCTCAGCAAAAAGACAGCAGCTGTGCTGTCACACCACAACACTGCTGTAAAATTAAAATTTAAAATGAAGCTAAGACATTGAACTATTCAGCTTGTATTAATCTTTTCAAAATCTTTTATACTTTTGTTTTGGTTTTTCTTCAGTTCCAGTTTCAAGCTTTTTTTTCTAGACATGTCAGAGTTTACAGGGCGTCTATGGCACGCAATGTTGGGTTTGGCAGTTGGCTTTTCTCACTCTAGAGCGGGATTTGTATTGAACTTTATTTAAACTCTTTAGGTGTGAACAATGTCTCGAAGTAGTGTTTAATATGACCTGCAGTGGCATGTGACACTCGGGTGAGAGTGGGCCTTGCAAACATAAGCATCACATTTGCAGCATATCAAGCTTGTATTTGTTGTCTGTAGGGGCACCGTGCCCACAGCGCCTCCTTTTCTGCCTGTGTCCTTGTTGGGTGAGAGCAGCCAGAGTGTGTGTGCCAGCTGCAATAAAAGGAACAATAGATAAAAGATTGGGAGCTATATTGAATCTGTCACACACAAAATGTTATGATTCACATAAACATAAAAACACAAACATTTTAACATAAAATGATGGATGAAACTTTACAAAACCTCATCAAGTCCTGGCTCATAAGGGCTTTTCCAGTCCTCTGTTATGCTATACCCCAGGTCTAGGTACCCTTGCCCCTGGAGGGGGAAACTGCACTCAGACCCAGGTAATGTTACCCTCTTCCCTGGGTTGGAGAGAAGCAGACTGCCCCGACTCCACAGCAGCAGGGAGGCCCCACATTTCAGACCCCAATCGGACAGCCAACTCCTCCTCCCAGCCCCCCCGCCACAGCAGGCAGAGGAAACATTGGTTATGTCTATCGTTTGTGGAAGATCTCCTTTGATAAAGCAGTCTCAGCAGAAACAGGCAGAGATGGGCAGTAACGCGTTACTTGTAACGCGTTACTGTAATCTCATTACTTTTTTCAAGTAACGAGTAATGTAAGGGATTACCATTGCAACAACGGTAATTAGATTACCGTTACTTTCCCGTAGGAACGCTGCGTTACTGCGTTACTAAAACCCTGATTTTTTGCGAGAATATCTCATGACAGTGACGTAAGCGAGTGCGACGTTCGTGACAACAGCTGTTCACAGATCAACAATGGATAATATATCGAGTGCGGGACAGAGTGTAGCATGCAGCGTTTAAAGCGTGGAAGTACTGACCTTATTTTGAGTTTGATTCCATAAAAAGTGACAAAAACATTACTGTCCATTGTGCGTGGGAAGAAAACTTCTTTTTACAGTGAAAAAAATCCCTAAACTTCCAAGCAAGCACCGAGTGCGCTACGACTGTAATGGGAAATTCACAGAGAAACTCGCGGATTCTTCCACTGACCGCCGCAGCACACCTGCACCAGGGTAAACCTCCGCCTACCCCAGTCCTGCTTTACAGGTGAAAATAGAGCAACAGGACCGCTAGTCTTTGATTTTATTTATTTTCTGCTGTGTTTTACTTGCATCTATTTGAAAGAGTGAGTGTAAATACAAAAAAATATTTTATTTTATGTGCTGGAATGTGCAGAAAATAGGTTTAAATGTTAAACAAATTTCTTCCAGTCAGAGAATGTTGCATATAATTAAGTTTTTGCTTGATGCATAAAGTTAAAAGATTTAACGTTTTAAAAAGAGACGTTTCCATTTGATTACATTTTGTATGATGGATTATGCAGAAAAAGTAGAATTGGGCTGAAAGATCTATCGCTTTATCACCTATTCAGGTTGTAAATTGTGTTTTTAAAAAGTAACTAAGTAACTAAGTAATTAATTACTTTTGAAAATAAGTAATCAGTAAAGTAACGGGATTACTTTTTGGGGGAGGTAATCAGTAATTAGTAACTGATTACTTTTTCAAGTAACTTGACCAACACTGGAAACAGGCACATCTAAAGTAACAGCAGTATATTCTCAGCTTCATTGCCTTTTTCCAAAGAAGGTCTTCCTGCTTCAAGAAGCCACTGTTTCACATCTCCAACAAAATCATCATTACATTTTGTTATGCGTCCAAACCAATCAATATGAGCGTCTTGTTCATCTTTACAAATCAATAAAATGAATGTATCATGAACTGCTTTAGCATTTTTATACACATCATTTAGTTTTTCCAAGTTAAGCTGCACAATTTTGCATTGTCATCATTTTTCATCAATTCTCTAATATCACAAACCATTTAATCTTGTTAACATGAGACTTTAGCTCTTTCTGCAAAATTTCCATTTTAAAAGCAAGTGCCTTAGCCGTCAATTTTACAGATCCCTTTTCTTCCAGTTCATGTTCTTTTATTTCACTCTTCGTCACGTTTTCAAATGCATCAAAACAACATTATATTCCACAGCTTCAAAGATAGATCACAGCCAATACTTTTCGTCCGTGCAAACCAATGCGCAACAGCGTCACAGCCTGTCAAAACCAGAGCAGCGTCCTCCAGCTTGCCAAATCAAGCACACGCACGCACACAACGCAGATCAAACCAATGTCCCCAATGGAAAAGCGGTGACACTTAAAAACGGTGTTCAAAACATCCAATAATACACACAGTGAATCCGCGTGTCCTACACCTTCTGAAGTGAACGGCACTGTCACACAGTGCCGTTTCCAATTACTCATTTGAGAACTTCGTCCGCCCATCTGAAAGCTCCGTGACTCCAAAACGAATATCCCAAAATCCTCTTCATTGTTCTGATGCATGCGATAAAACACATTTTTTTTGTTGACTAAATTTTGCCACTTTTTTTTTTTTTTTTTTTTTTTAACCTGTCCCATTTGGTTCTTTTGCCATCAGAATTATTGTCTAAAGGCGAAGAAAGATGCCCAACGGATTTACTTTACCAAATGGACCATCCCAGCCTTGCCGTAATGGTCCATCTGATTCACCTTTTATTGTTTATTTTATTTTCACTTGCTGAATACGGGACAGACTTGACTGGTGGAAAGAAAGGGGAGAAAGAAAGAGGGAAAGAAAAAAAAAACCTGAGAAGAGGGACGGGGAAAAAGGGCAAAAAACAAAAACCAACAGAATAAGCAGACAAAAAATACATATCGATCACCTGGATCATCTGTTGAGAAAGAAAAAAGAAAGCAAGCAGAAGAAGACGAGAGTAATAAACAAGATCATAATGATATATGGGAATATGACAGTAAATACTAAATATTAAACATTATGGTGCAGCACGTGAGATCGACAGCGCACAGTGTGCTTTGAGGTAGGAGCCAAAAAGGGTGTAGTTTGTGTGTGTGATCACCCGTGTGTACACCTGTGAGCATGAACGCGCTTGTTTTTAAAAGGTTCCTTCATGTAATGATCTGCTAGAGGGTGTGGGGGGCCACTGCCCCGACCTCCAGGGCATGAAGCAGGTATGGAGGAGATCAAAACTCCAGACATCCAGAGGCCCCCAGAACACAAGAGACCAAGGAAGACCAACAGAGGGGCAGCCGCGCCACTATCCCAGAAAGAGCTGAGGAGAGTCCCAGATGAGGGGTCACTCAGCAGCCGCGGAGCAGAAGCCAGGGGGGGTTGCAGTGACGTGCCCGTGAGCTCCACCGGCAGCCAGCTGTGCCTGAGTGACCGAGCCCCGGGCCGAGAGGCCGAGGGCACCCCATCCCCGAAGTGGCCCGAGCGAGCCCCAGGCTCCATGCCCCGATAAGCAGCCGCCAAGGAGTGAGCCGGTGTGTACCTGGACGTCCATCCCCGGACACAAAGAACCACCAATGCACCGATGTCTGAGGGCGTCTGCCACCGGCAGGGGAAGTGGTGGGGGGAGACAGGCCTCCAAACCTTGGAGGACCTGAGATGTCCCCAGAGAGGTGGGGTCTGATACCCAACCTGACATATAGACACAGACAAACAGGCACACACAGATACAAACATCTATTCCCACCCTCATGCTCTCAACACTCACCCAACGTGGAGACAGACATAGAGAGACACTGTACACACAATCACACTCCCCAAGCGTACTCTAAGCCCCGGGTCTAGGTACCCTTGCCCCTGGAGGGGGAAACTGCACCCAGACCCAGGTGGTGTTATCCTTTTCCCTGCGGTGGGGAGAAGCAGACCGCCTCGACTCCGCAGCAGCAGGGAGGCCCCACATTCCAGACCCCAGTCGGATGGCCAACTCCTCCTCCTAGCCCCCCCGCTCCAGCAGGCCGCAGAGAACGGGGGTGTAGGAAGACTCCAAACCTCCCTCCACCCGCTCATATGTAGTGTTGATGTATGTGTGTTCTAAGGTGCATTTAAAACCCAGGAGGGCATGGAGCTACCTGCCAGAGCAGCAGGTAAGCGTATAGCCCCTCCTGCTAGCCCTCAATGTCTACGTGTATTTAAAATTGAGAGGTGGGCAGCGACGCCAGGGGTGAGGTGTACACCCTGATGGTGATTGGAATCCGTGTAGCGTGCCCACCCCCAAGATCCTATATGTATGTGTAATGAGAGTGTGAGTAATGTGAATGTCTAAGTTGTGGGATAAAATTGAGGCAGAGGCAGCCAGAAGGGGACAGAGGGGGGGGGGGATGTCTCCTCTGCACCCTGGTGACACACCCCTATCCCAAGGCCCTGCATGTGTGGGTGATTGTGGTGGAGCGGGAAGAGGGAGGCAGCTGGAGATGGGGAGGGAAGGAAGGGAGGGGCAAGTGACCCCTCCCTGGGGTCAGCTCCCCCGCTGACCCCAGTACGCACCCCCATACTCTGCAACCCGCCAGGGAAAGGGGGGCCCAGGCCCATCCAGACCGGGGCCCATTGCAGCAGCGCCACCCGGCCCCACAGAGCCCGGGACAGTCCACCTGACCCCACCACAGAGAAAACTGCACCCACCCCATCATCCACTCATCTTCCAGACTACACAAGACAATAGACGCCCAGGCTGAGATCTTCCTCCACCTCTCCTGTATCTCCCCCTCCTGCAGAGAGAGTTCCTGAAGAGAGGAAGGCTCCTGCAGGATGTGACAACCTCCCCCACCAGTTGAAGAGCCCCCCAGGTGGTTCGATGCACAGGCGGCACCCTGCGCCAGGACTGGGCCCCCATACACCCACCCGCCCACAACCCCGGCAACACACCAACCAGGACCCAAGCCCCTGAGGCTCGGCCAGGGCCCCAGCCCAGAGACGGAGTTCCCCCAGAACCTCACGCCCATCCCGGACCCACCCAGGGGCAGCCAGGCTACCAGGTCAGTAACCCACGTCCGTCAGCACAGACCCTCCCCTAGCCCTGCTGCACGCAGCCACGAGGAAACCGTCACCTAAGAGCCAACAGAGCCCCTAATTGGCCATGACCGCTACCCCGGGTTGAGCCCCCCAAGGAAGATGCTCCCGGGGAACCCCCCGATGCCCTAAGCCTGTCCCTACCCCCACACCAATCACAACAGTGAAGGTGGGACCAAACTAAGACCCCCCACCCCCACTAGGTGATGGAGCTGATCAAAGGAGCCCAGAGCAATTGATCTGATGTGGTGGCAGAGGCTGTATCAAGACTAATGTGATCTAATAGATAATTTCTATATTGGTTAGAATTAAGATTATTTTTATTTTTCCAGTTCATGAGGACTGTTTTCTTGGCTATGCATAGGGCAGTGAAAACCATATGGGCTATATTCTTTTCTGGAGTGACATTATCTAAGCTGCCCAACAAACATACTAAAGGGGAAGTTGGAATGTTACATTTCAGACACTTTGATAAGTCTTCACATATCTCGCGCCAAAACTTCTGAACTGGTGGACAGAACCAAAGTCCGTGGATATAATTGTCCGGTGAATTGGTTTGGCAGTGTGAGCAGTTGTTGGTAGACGTAAAGCCCATCTTGAACATCCGATGACCTGTATAGTGCACTCTATGTAGTATTTTGTATTGAATTAATTGAAGACTGGGATTTCTAATTAGATGAAAAGTTTTTAAGCAAATCTGAGACCAGAAGTTTTGGTCAAAGTTAACTGATAAATCCGCTTCCCATTTTGCAATAGGAAGTGATATTGATTCATCTGTTTTAGAAAGCATTCTGTATATTTTGGATAGTAATTTGGGGGTTTTAAGAGTAAGAAATTGAACCACACTTGGTGGTGTTTGTAGTTCAACTTGACCCGGTTTAAATCTCTTTTTTACTATGGATTTAATTTGTTGATATTCTAAAAATCTTTTCTTGTTGATCCCATATTGTGTAACTAGTCTGTCAAATGAAATAAATTCTGTTCCTTCTAGTATATGTTCTAAATATTTGATTCCTTTACTACTCCAATCTGAAAAGTTTATCATATTATTGTTTTGTAATATGTCAGGGTTGTTCCAGATAGGTGTATGTTTGCATGGGATTAATGAAGACTCTGTCAACTTCAGAAACTCCCACCATGCTGTCAGAGAGGAGCTGATGTTGATGCTTTTGAAGCATTCATGTCGTTGGATGTTTGAGCTGATAAATGGTAGATCTGAAATCTCTAGATTATTGCAAAGTGCTTGTTCTACATCTAGCCAAGGTTCATCTAAGAGGGTATGTTTTTGCCATCCTGAGATAAACTGAAGCCTGTTGGCTAAGAAGTAGTGCTGAAAGTTAGGTAGTTCTAATCCTCCTTTATCCTTGGTCTTTTGTAGTGTTTTTAAGCGTATACGTGGGGGCTTATTTTTCCAAAGGAATTTGGACATATATGAATCTAGAGATCTGAACCAATCTTGCGGCGGTTTAGTTGGGATCATTGAGAATAAATCATTTATTTTTGGTAATACCATCATTTTTATAGCGGCAACCCTTCCCATGAGTGATATGGGTAGACATTTCCACCTAGCCAGATCACCTTCTACTTTCTTTAAAAGTGGGATATGGTTTAATTTAGTTAGATCTGCAAGCTTGGGAGAAACATTAATACCTAAATATTTTATATTTCCCGATTGCAGTGGAGTAGAAGAGGAATTATGGAAGGAGCAATTAATCGGAAGGACTGTAGATTTTGACCAGTTAATTGAGTAATCTGATATTCTTGCAAAAGAGTTTATCAGTTCAATCACCCCAGAGATATTGGTTTGTGAATTTTGGAGAAAGAGTAACACATCATCCGCATAAAGGCTGATTTTATATTCCACGTTCTTGCATTTTATGCCCTTAATTACTGAATTCTGTCTAATTGCTGCTGCTAGTGGTTCGATAAAAATTGCAAACAGTGAAGGGGAGAGTGGGCATCCCTGCCTGGTGCCCCTCAGGAGACAGAAGCTGGAGGATGTCTGGTCATTTGTTCTGACACAAGCTGTTGGGGAATTATATAATATTTTTAACCAGTTGATGAAAGAAGATCCAAAACCAAATTTATGTAAAGTTGCAAATAGAAATTTCCAGTTAACTCTGTCAAACGCTTTTTCTGCATCTAAAGAAAATATTGTAGTTTCAAGATTTTTACTGTATGAGTAGTCTATCAAATTAAGTAATCTATGTGTGTTAGTTGATGAGTGCCTACCTTTTATGAAACCAGTTTGGTCAGGATGAATTAAGAGGGGGGTTATTTTCTCTAGTCTCTTCGAGAGAGCTTTACAGATAATTTTAAGGTCTACATTTATAAGGGATATTGGACGATAGCTTGAGGGATATACAGGGTCTTTGCCTAGTTTTAGCAGGAGATTAATGTTTGCAGAATTCATATTTGATGGAAGTCTGCCATTTTCTTTGATTTCCAACAACGTTCTGTAAAAAACTGGTGCTAGAATCGTCCAGAATTCTTTGTAGAATTCTGCAGGAAAGCCATCTGGACCTGGAGCCTTATTATTGGGCATACTTATCAGGGCTTCCTGGAGTTCACCTGATGTCAGTGGCAAATCCAGTGCCATTGCTTGAGTGTCTAATAATTTTGGGAGAGTTATGTTGTCTAAAAACTGATCAATTTCCTTTTTAGATGGGTTTATTTGTGGTGAATACAACGTTTTATAGAAATCCCTGAAAATGTTGTTTATTTGTTTCGGGTCATATATTGTGTTCCCAGATGAATCTTGAACAGCACATATAGTTGTTTTTTCTTTATTTATTTTTAGCTGGTTTGCTAGAAATTGACCGGATTTATTACTATGTTCATAATTTTGTAAGCGTAGTCTTTGTACTAAGAATTTTGTTTTTTTATCAATTATCTCATTTAATTCTAGTTTTGTTTTGCGTATTTTGTTCAGTGTTTCCTGATCTTGGTGGGACGCGTAGGCTTCTTCTAGTGATTTGATGTTTTTTTCTAATTCCTGAATATTTTTGTTTTCTTTTTTCTTTTTATGTGATGAGAAAGAAATTATTTTACCTCTCATCACAGCTTTCCCTGCTTCCCATAAAACAGAAGCTGATGTTCCGGGAGTGTCATTAAAGTCTAAATATGAAGTCCACTCTTTTTTAAAATATTTAATAAAGTCTTCATCTTTAAGCAGTGATGTATTAAATCTCCAGTTTTTACTTGGCGTAGTATTATTCTTGTGCATTAGTGTTAAAGATACAGGAGCATGATCGCTGACAGCTATAGGGTGAATCTCAGTGTCTGAAATGTCACTCAGCAGTGAGCTGCTGACCAAAAAATAATCCAGACGAGAGTAGGAGTGATGAACATGTGAGAAAAAAGTATATTCCTTACTGGTGGGGTGAAGGGAGCGCCATGCATCGCAAAGACCAAAGTCGCTCATATACTGTTTGATTATATTTGTGGACTGCCAATTACGCTGAGTTCCTGCTGTATTGAGCCTATCCATTTCTTCATTTAGTCCAAGGTTGAGGTCGCCTCCAAGAACAAGTTGCGACTTTCATTCATAAATAAAGCCGCGGCCGGCTGAGTTGGTTGTGTTCCTGTGACGCGCCTCCAATAATCCATTAATGAGTCGTACTTGTTGTCACGGTCCTGGGTCATTTTGACCCAGCATTTTCAGTTCTTACATTTCTTTGTATTATGGTTTAGTATTCTGATCCTTTTGTTATGCTTTGTTTATTAGTATTATTCTCTGTTCTTTGTGAGGGGTTAGTTCTTGGGCTGTGTCTCGTGTTCAGTATAGGTTCAGTTCAGTGTCAAGTCTGTGTCTGTTTTCTTGTTTCCTGTTTTATTGTGAAAGGTTGTGCCTCTTGTCCTCTCAGCTGTGTCTCCCTCCTGTTTCTCATTCCTTGATGACTCCCTTAGTGTATTTAAGCCCAGCGTGTCTTTGTGTCAGTGTCGTGTCGTCAATGTCTACTCACCCTCAGTTTCCGCTGTGTGTTCTGTTACCTGTTTTTGACTGTCTGTTAGTTATATTTTCCAGTTTATTTAGTCTTCTGTTTGATCAGCAGCCTGCAATAAAGCAGTTTATTCTGAGTTTACTTTCGCTTCCGTGAGTCCTGCATTTTGGGTCCTTCCTCTCTGCCTGCCTGCACACAGCCATGACAGAACGACGCGACCAGTACATGGTAGTGATGGGTCGTTCGCGAACGAAATGGCTCTTAGAGGTGAACGACGCGAGCCGGCTCCTTATCGCGAGCCGTGGGTGGTTTTTTTTTTTCTTTCTCTCACCCTCTCTCTCGCACTTTTTTTTCGGCTTCACTCTTGTGCTTTGCGCTGGGCAGAGGGGGGAGGGGCGGTAGTTACACTCGCAGTAGCACAGGAACAGAGCAGGAGGGAGAGAGAGAGAAAGAGAGCCAGGGACAACATTGTCACATTAGAAAGGTACAGTAATCATCCACAACCATTTTCAGTTGCAGATGATAAAGGATTCAGAAAGTTTATTCATGCAGGCCTATATGACAGAGAACATGCATCTTCTTTTTCATATTTTAATTTATATTTAATTGTGCTATGGTTTGCAGTGTTTTGTGTTCTGTCATTTTAAATTTGTTTAAAAGGAAAAAGCTGAAAATTTAAATAGTTAAAAGTTGAACTGTGACTAGTTTTTTTGTATTATATGATTTATTTATTACATTTTATGTGGAGTGAATAAATAAAAGTATATTTACGGTGGCCCCTAGAGACAAAGCAGCACGTACAAACTTCAAAACACGTAAAAACTCAGAAGCACGTAAAAACTCAGGCTATGTCCACATGTACCCGGGTATTTTTGAAAACGGACATTTTTCTATGCGTTTGCACCTTTCGTCCACACGTAAACGGCGTTCTCGTTCACTGAAAACGGAGATTTCTAAAAATGCCTGTCAGGGTGGATATTTTCGAAAACTCCATTTTTGCATTTATGCGTGGATGAGGAAAACGAAGAAAACGCAGCGTCAAAGATGTGCGCCTTTTTTGACGTCACACTGTGCGCCACGTTTTGTTTCGGTGAAATGAATTTCTACAATACTGTTACTGTTAATTGTACTCTCTGCAGTGTTTAAATGCTTACATATACACACACAGTTACTGTCCCTCCACACATACGACTCGGTTCTGCTTCTATGAGCCGTCTTTGTTTACTATTTCCCACCGAGGCTTCTAGACTTCTGATTGGCCAACATTTCTACACGTTTAGGAATATATCAGCACCTGTTGCTTTGGCATGCTCCTAGCAGCGTTTTTCTTCATTTCTACATTTACATGTGGATGGGATTATTTTTTAAAACGAAAACGGAAAATCTCTGTTTTCAAACATACCCGTGTACGTGTGGACGTAGCCTCAGAAGCACGTAAAAACTCCAAAACACGTACAAAAAACAACAGAGGTGCTCCAGAATGCTAGGTGCAGTGTTGAGCTTTTGTTACCTAGAGGCTACACAAGCCAGCAAGTACCAACGACCGGTGTGTGGTAGTAAGAGGTAAATGAACTTTTTTTTTTTTTTTCATTATTTGAATATATATGAGTGCTTGTGTATAAATACACAAACAATACACATATGCTTTCAATTGTGTAATTTAAGTGATCTAGGTAGCTCTGTTTTGGAAATTCAGTTAACACTAGAAATGTGTTTTAGAGTTTGTACATGCTTTTTGGAGTTTGTACGTGTCTGTAGGGGCCACTGTATATATTTATATATAAACATATATAAATAAAACCACTTTTTTTTACATTATTAATTCCTTTTGTGCATAATTTTATATTATTGTAATAATAAATTAATTAAGGCAACAAAACAACCTGAAGAGCCGGTTCGGAGCCTAAAGAGCCGGCTCTTTTTAGTGAGCTGAGCCGAAAGAGCCGGTTCTCTAAAAAGAGCCGGAAATACATGGACCCAGCGGACTCATCCCGGGTGCGCGATCTCGCCCGCGTCATGGGCCTAATTCAATTTTTTCAATTCAATTTTATTTATATAGCGCCAAATCACAACAAAAGTCGCCTCAAGGCACTTTATATTGTACAGTAGATAGCACAATGAAGCAGATTTCCCACACAAAGGATACTAAGGCGATAGCGATTGGATTAAATGCTATCGGAGCGATCCTCGAGGGAAATCCACATCTCCGCCAACTCAAGGGATTCATGAGCTTAATTGACGAGATGCACGAAGCCCAGGAGGTTCTTCAGGCTCGGGAGCTAGCAGCCTTTGTTCGTTCGCAGTACTCCACTCCGAGGCCTCCGCAGCAACAGCAGCAGCCGAACACGGAGTTTTCTGCGACACCACAGCGATCGCCACGGCAGGATATCAACCCCTTGCCGCTGCCACCGAGTGAACTACCGACTCCGGTCTGCTCCGGCTATCGCTCGCCAGCCTCTTTCCTTGCGGCCATGTGGTCGCAGGATGAGGAGTTGGCCTCTCCGCCATTATCGTTCTCTGCAGTCTGCACTCCCACTTCCAGGAGGAAGCGGCACTGACGCCATCACCATTCCTTGCTACAGCTGCACTCCAGCCCTTCCCCAGAGCAATCAGCAGCTGTGAGTAACCACGACAGTTCTTCCCGCACTCCTTCTGGGTATAACGATAAAAAGGACTATGTTTCTTCTGTTCCATCTGAACCTGTTAAACCCGTATCAGCTAAAGCTGCGGCTTCCACCCCAGAGACAATTAACCTCAGCTCTGAGAACATTAAGACTGTTTTATTCTCTGAACTGCCACCTCAAGAGACTGTTCAGTGTGCGCCCAAATGTTTTGTTTCTTGGACTACTGACACTCATTTAAAGACTGCAAGTGGTAATGTTGCAGATATTGAAACATTCTCCAGGGCCTCCCCAGAGTCTGAGTGTCCTCCCTCAGCAGACTCTGGACCGCTAGAGGCTGAAGAGCCAGCATGTCCCGAGTCCTTTAAAAGCTCCGTTGAGGTAGTGCAGTCAGCTGCCCAGCCGTCATCACACTTAGCAGTCCAGCAGCCCTCAGTTCGGTTAGCTGCCCAGCCCAAAGCTCGCTTAGCTGCCCAGCCAGAAGCTCGCTTAGCTGCTCAGTCATTCACTCCATCACCAGTTCCACCTTTACCAAAACCGCCACCACAATCTGCAGTTCAGTCAACCGTCCTCCCACCACCTGTAGTCCAGTCAGTTCAGTCTCCGCCTGTTCTCCAGTCGCTCGCAGCTCAGTTGACCTCTGTGCACTCTCTGGTATTGCCAGCACCTCAGCCATTAGCAAGGCCTACACCTCAGCCGCCAGCTCCACCGTCTATTCAGCCACCATTTCCACCCACTCATTTTCAGGAGAAGAATAGCCCCACACCGACTTTTGTTGCTCCTCAAGACCTGGCAAAATTTGAGACATTTACTCTCTCCGGGGCCTCCCCAGAGGTTAAATATCAGCATTCAGTTAACTCTGGACCCCTGGACATAAAGAAGCCAGCTGAGAACTGCACCCGGCAGTCGCTGCCTGAGCTGAGTCAATGCTCTGTGCAGCTGCAGTCTGCCATGTGTTTGCCAGAGGCCCGTGTGCCTGCTGGTTCTGTTCTGTCCCGGCCAGAGGCCCGTGTGCCTGCTGGTTCTGTTCTGTCACTGCCAGAGGCCCGTGAGTCTGCTGGTTCTGATCCGTTCCTGCCAGAGGCCCATGCGCCTACTGGTTCAGCTCTGTGTTTTCCAGAGGCCCACATGCCCGCTGGTTCAGCCCTGTGTGTGCCAGGGGCCCCGGTGCCCACTGGTTCTGAGACTGTTTTCGCTGGGGGCCCCGAGGAGCCCGTCCAGCCACCTGCCTCGTCTGCTGGGGGGCTCGAGGAGCCCGTCCAGCCACCTGCCTCATCTGCTTGGGGGCCCGAGGAGCCCGTCCAGCCTTCAGCTACAGCCACGTCGCCTGCAGCAGCCTCCTCATCTGCTTCAGCACCGCCTGCAGCAGCCTCCTGATCAGCTGCATCAGAGACGCCTGCAGCAGCAGCTGCTTCAACATCCTCTCTCTTGCAGCAGCTTCAACATCCTCGCCTGCAGCAGCAGCTTCAACATCCTCATCATCGCCTGCTGCTTCAGTTTCGGCTTCGCCTGGCCCGGCCTCTGCTTCAGCTTCGGCTTCGCCTGGCCCGGCCTCTGCTTCAGCTTCGGCTTCGGCTTCGCTTGGCCCGGCCTCTGCTTCAGCTTCGCCTGGCCCGGCCTCTGTTCAGCTTCACCCACGCCGTCGCCTGGCCCAGCCTCCGCCTCAGCCTCAGCGTTGCCTGTGGCAGCCTCATCAGCTTCGGCGTCGCCTGGTCCAGCTTCAGCATCATTGGCTTCGTCTGGTCCAGCTTCAGCATCAGCTTCGCCTGGTCCAGCCTCTGCATCAGCGTCTGCCTCTGTCTCGTCTGGTCCAGCCTCCGCATCAGCCTCACCAGCATCGGCTTCAGCTTCGCCTGGTGCAGCCTCTGCTTCAGCTTCTGCCTCATCTGGCCCAGCCTCTAACTCGCTTGGTGCCACGGGGGCCACGCCATCCTCAGGTCCCCAACTGCCATCTTGGCATCACCGGCCACTTTCCAGGCCTTTGGTCGGACGTCATCACCGTCGAGGACGGGCCCCTGAACGAGGCCGTTGCTGCCACAGCCTTTGGTGTGGCCGGCCTCCGGACCAGCTCTGTCGTGTGCTTCGCCTGAATCGCCGCCACTGCCTTCCGTGCGGTCGGCCTCCGGACCTCCTTTGCCTGAGTCGCTGCCGTTGCCTTCAGCACAGCCGGCCTCCGGACCTCCTTCGCCTGAGTAGCCACCGTTGCCTTCAGCGCGGCCGGCCTCCAGATCTCCTTCACCTGCGTCGCCACCATTGCTGTCCGCACGGTCGGCCCCCTGAACTTTCTCGTTTTGTGATGGATCTGGTTCTGTGTTGAACTGTTTTCTTGTTTATGGACTGCTCTGGACTCATGCTCCTTGTTTTCTGTTTTGTTTCCGCTGTGTGTTCTGTTACCTGTTTTTGCCTGCCTGTTAATTATATTTTCCAGTTTAGTTAGTCTTCTGTTTGATCAGCAGCCTGCAATAAAGCAGTTTATTCTGAGTTTACTTTCGCTTCCGTGAGTCCTGCATTTTGGGTCCTTCCTCTCTGCCTGCCTGCACACAGCCATGACACTTGTATTTATTTTAAGAACAAAACAAAAACAAACGTTTGCACTTTCAATCAAATTACAAAAAGCGCATGCATTAACTGATGCGCCAAAAATGACGGGCAACAGAAAAGTTTGCCCACAAACCACTCACCCAACACACCTGCTGCGCGCACTGAAATCAGGTAAATAGACTGTGACCACACCCCCATGCAATCACCTGAGATACAGGTAAAGCTATAGACCTGTGCCACCATAACAAATAAACAAAACATAAACATTGACTTTGGCTCTTACACTGTGTAATCACTGGTCTCTATGCTACTGACTGCTCTGCTGCAGCTCTAACGTCATCATCACTCCTTCCTCCACACTCAGCAGTCCCAGCATGCTGCTGTGGTGCACACGGGAGAGGTGACCCCACCCTCACTCTACACCTGAGCCATAGACCACACCCTCCACCTCAATATACATGACAGTTTTCTCTGGTATGTAAATGAGATCAGGAGGAAATCATTATTATTATTATTTAATAAATGATTACATTAATGTGGGCGTATTTCTTTTCATATCAGAAATATTAGTTGAGTGTTTTTAGTATAAAATGGTGAAAGTCCCTCTTTTTGCTCCTCCCCTCACCTGTGGATGGACGGCGCTGTTACTGTGGTGACAGCTGTGAGCTTGGATGTGTTTCAGTCCTGCCTGGTTATCACTGCAGGAATCTTTACTTTCACATTTATTACAGGTAATAACTCTGTTTGATTTTTCTGACTCATGTATTATTAACTAAATGTATCCTGATCTACACAGAGATGGATGAGCAGAGGTCACATGATGAAAGAAAAAACATGGAGTCTTTTATTTATTTAGATATTTATTGATGAATGCAAACAAACCCTGACACTGAACCATCGTCGAGCTTTCACAGAACAAACCTGATCACATGACCTGTGAAGCTGACGCAGACCCAAACAGTGAAAAGCTCCATGGTAACAACAACAAACAGCCTCACATATGTTAACAGAGGCTGTTAGAAGCACAGAGTCTTTACAGTCTTTCTCCTGTTTGTACACAGATTTCTGCACATCTTCATCACAGTTACTCACAGACGTACAGAGTGCGTGGATATCAAAGCTAAGTTTCCACCATGTTTGTAGTCTGTACTGGGACTCATGGAGCATCTCTCCATGAGCACTCACTGCTTTAAACAGTGAGTCCCAGTTTAACCAGCAGCCTTCACACCACACATCACACAGACATGGAAACTTCAAACCCTCAGACTGAAGACACCATAATAAATAAATAGATTGTGATTAAGATGAGTAACTGGAACAGTTTGCTGTGGTTTATTCTGTTCCTGTCATAAATAAGAGTCTGGCAGCACTTTGCTCTCCTTCCACATGTTTAAGGAGGAAGTGAAGAAGAGTGAGTGAGTCGTCTTCCTCTGTGGGCCCAACATCAGGCAGCAGCCACATATTTTTAAAAATCCAGCACACTGCTTCAGAAACACTGAGTCGAGGTTACCAGAGTCATGTGATCAGGGAGGTCTGAAGCTGCTTCAGGACCACTTTAGCTAAACGATGCTAACACGTGTGACTGTATTGGAGCAAACAGCTACTGAAGTTATGATTCAGTGAAACTGACATTGATCCTAGACAGTCGACTACATCACTGGCAGCCTCTGGCTTTTCCTCACAGGAGGCTCGGCTGGCAATCAAACAACTAACTAACCTACTGTACATGTGGATCCTGGAATAATGGGAGCTTCCTTCTTTAAAGGACTGAAGAGGAAGAAGTTTACAAGGAATCATTTAGAACAGTTTCAAACATCAACTGATTGAATCCATGAATCTGAAAACATATTTCTGAGTGAAAGAGACAGACATGTACAGACTGAACTATCTGTTCAACAGTCAGAGTTTCTCTCTAACAGAAGGACACTCTTTACACTCAACTCAGCACAGAGACACTGAACCATATTGGATTCCTGAAGCCTTTACAATAGCCCAGAGTCCAAACCCAGGATAAAGCGTTTGAGTGAATGTGGTGTTGAAGGTGTGGAGGTGGATCAGAGTGTCAGAGGAGAATCTGTAGAAGGACAGAGTGCTAGCAGGACAGTCCACATACACTGCTGCTCTGTTAGAGACAGAGGAGGAGGAGGAGGAGATGGATGTTAGTCTGTTATTGTGCCTGACAAACTGAGGAGCACCATTAAAGCACCACAGACTCTAGGACTGATGATTGTGTCCAAACACACAGTTATTACTGCCTCCTTTCCTTCTGATTCTTCTGTAACTCACTGATATATAAACACCTCCTCTCCACTCGACCTCCCAGTAACAGCGACCAGTCAGACCATTTCTACACAGCAGCTGTTCAACATCAAACCTGTCTGGATGATCAGGATATAACTGAACCTCCTCCTCCTCTCCTTTTACAGAGAAAGAAACAGAGAGAGAGAACAGGACAGACAGACAGGTGACAGTCTCAGGTGTATACACTGCTACAAAACAGCACAAGAGAAGGAGGATTTAGTGTTTGTGTTATTATGAGTGCTAAACAAGAAGAGTTCCCAGATGGTACAGTGGACACATGTGTGACTCCTGTGATTAAAGCACCAGGATCCTCCTCATCTCTCCGACAGTCAGGAAGTTCAGTTCTGCTCTGTTCTCATTAAGCAGAAGGAAGATGTGAGGCTCAGAGTGAGGACTGAGTATAGACTGATGGCACACACTCAGCCTTTTGCCACTGCACGCACAGCTTTGAGTCATGTGGCACTCGTGCACTCATGTTGATCACACCTCTCATTGCAGATAAGTGAACTCTCCCAGGGGCAATGATCACACACAGTGGTGTGACAAAGGCTTTTCACTCAGTCATTTCTTACTGTTTTTAATCACACAAATGTTCATGTTAGACAAAGATAACACAAGTAAATACATCCTGTAGTTTGAAATGATGATGTCATTGATTAAGGCACAAAGGTTATCCCAACCTACCTGAGCTGTGTGCAAGAAATCATGAATTAACTGTGATTAACCACATTTTTTTTAAAGCTGAGTTCAGTTTCACAAACACACTCAGCCTGATTACTAGAAGACCTGTTGGATCAACAGACTTATCAACTTCTACAGAACCCGTGTGAGAAAGTGAACAGGCTGAAAGATGTCAAAAAGCAACACATAATGCCACGATCTAAACAATCAGCTGACAGAGTCACAGCTGTCAGTCTGGACAGGGTTAAAAGCCATTTCTAAGGCTTTGGGACTCTATTGAACCATGGTGAGAGCCATTAGACACAAATGCTGAAAGTGTGGAACAGTGAGGAACTTTCGCAGGAGCGAGTGGCCACCAAAATGACTCCAAGAGCACACTGAAAATAAGGGATTGGCCAGCTCTTGGATTTATGTAATCATCTTGGGTGTATTTAACACAACTGCCTAATGTTTTAAAGTTAGGTGTAACTAAATAGTGTAGAAACTACATGATCTGCAGGGAGGGTACATTAATTTGTTCATATCACGTTCAATTGAAGTAAGTCAATAATGAAGCCGTGCCAAATCTCACGATATCGCACGTGAGTTCAACTAGCGTTGTTTTGATCGTGGGTGAGGAATGTTGCCATTTCAGTCAA
>CAKLIZ010000842.1:65804-79855 GCA_922035795.1 Oreochromis mossambicus | reverse complement strand
GCTGCTGGGACTCACAGTCAGACGAGCTGTGAGGGTTACAATGAAAATGTTAGGTTTGCACTCGCAGGCCATGCTAGTTCTAAGACTTATCACCGTGAACAAATCAAGACAATCAGAGCTCAGTCGGTTTTTACTTCAAAGGGGAGCCTGGTCAGGATCAGAGTTGCAAGGTCTGAATACTCAGACTCAGCATCTCGAAATTTCAACCTCTCCTCCCGCAGCTTTTATTCAGTGCCGTTATACACACACAAACACAACACCAACCCCCCATTGTAAAACCCATATGGTGTGGGTGAGAGATAAGTCACTGTATGCGTATATGAATGTGTGAGCACATGAGTGCTTGTGTGTGTTGAAGAATCCGCGAGTTTCTCTTTGAATTTCCCATTACGTGGTAGTACACTCGGTGCTTGCTTGGAAGTTTAGGGGATTTTTCGCTGTTAAAAGAAGTTTTCTTCACACGCACAACGGACGCTAATGTTTTTGTCACTTTTTATGGAATCAAACTCAAAGTAAGGTCAGTACTTCCACGCTTTAAACGCTGCACGCTCATACTCTCTCCGCACTTGATATATTATTCATTGTTGATCTGCAGACAGCTGTTGCCGCGAACGTCGCACTCGCTTATGTCACTGTCATGAGACATTCTCGCAAAAAACTCACGGTTTTAGTAACGCAGTAACGCAGCATTCCTACGGGAAAGTAACGGTAATCTAATTACCGTTTTTGCAATAGTAATACCTTACTTTACTCGTTACTTGAAAAAAGTAATCAGATTACAGTAATGCATTACAAGTAACGTGTTACTGCAAATCTCTGTTCGTACATGCTGTGTTGTCAGTTGAAACGTTAGATCACACTATAGGGAAGGCTAGAAGCTGGAAAATGGACTCTCTTTTCATCGTTTCCCCTCCTGGAGGCAACGGGAGGGATCTCATGTATCCGATATTACTAAACGAAGACGTCAGGCTTGGATTGCAGCAGTCAGACGATTGGATATCAAGTGCTCTGCCATCCCCAATTTTTTGTTGGTTTGCTCACGGCATTTACTTTCCAGTGAGTTCTAAATAAATTCATATCTCTCTTAATAGGCTTTTAGTGTTATTTTGAATGCGCTGAAGTCATAGATAATTAGATAAAACATCCTAATGTGTGATGCTGCAGAACCACGTCATGTTGACGGAGTAGCTTATTATTTGGCATTATTGCAGGCAAACCAGCATATGAAATGGATGTAACAAATCCAGACTGGGCTCCAACGCTGCACATGAGGCACGATGACATACCTGTGTCAAACTCGGACCGGCATGAAACGAGAGCAATTGCCCACCTGAGAATTCATGTTGAGCGAGTAACAGGTAGTTTGCGTAACAAGTTCAAAATGCTACACACTACAATGCCAATCCGATTACTCACATCATGTGAGGGTGAAGACACAACACTGCTTTTGTTAAGGTTTGCTGTGTTTTGGTGAATATGTGCCCCAGTGTGGTTGTCAAACCAGGGCCAAATGAAACTTGCTCTTGTTGAATATTCACAAAACTGCTATGTTGCATGTACAGTTCATTGTAAATAATTGTACTTTCTGTAAAGTGGTTTCAATAAAACAGAAAAGTATGTTTTGTTTTGTTTTTATTCAAGATCTGTTCACATGTACTTAGCAAGTACATACACATAAAATGCAAACTATTTACATGGCAACGCGCAGCTGCTGAGGAGAAGTCAATGTTATGTGCAACCTCTGGCTGTATCTTGGTCAAATGGTCAACGTACTCACAACGTGGAGGCTTAAAAACAGCCAAATCTTATACCCAACCCTTTGTGAATTGGATGTGTGTCTCCAGGGATTTATAATTCCGAAAATGATTCGCCGTGTATGCGCTGACTCCACAGACAATGTACGCGAAGATATCGGGATAGGACAACGGCGGTAGGCTGTCTGGGTTTCCACTCCATTGCCTTATACGGGTCAACATTACCGATGCACGCTACTTTTTCCAAGTTCTAGCAGTCCTGCTTCCAACACAGTGTGTTTGTTTTGATTTGTGGCCTTCTGACATGGCGCCGCGATCCCACAATGCACTGCAGCGTGACATCAACTCCAAAGCCCTATACCAGCTAGCCAAACTTCAGTAACCCTACAAACATCACTGCTGTTTAGTTTTCTGTCTTCATTTATGTTGGAAGTGATAGCAGAGCTGTACCTTTGAATTTGTTTCCAAAATCCCTCAGTCAGGACGTGATATATTGTATTTAGATGGAAGCTAGCGAGCTAACTTCATGCTAATTTCTAACTGCGTTAAATGTCATAAATTCCGTTTTCATGGATGCCTGGATGTTAAACTTAATTGTTACACCTGGTAGAGCAGAACACTGATCATTTTATTACAGATGAAAGAATTTAGACCGTTTTCAACTCTCAGTGATGCCACAGTGATCGTTTGACTTATGGACCTGCAGCGTAGTTTGAACCCAGACAAGGCTAATGACGTCAGACTTAAAGACCGGATAGCTAAATGGCGTCCCCCAACATTCTACATGTGGACATGTGTCTGACAGCTTGATTAAAGTTGACAAAACTTCAACAGATGAAGAGCAGAACTTTCAATTTGTGAAGTTCTCAAACTAAAGATGTGACAAAGAGATCCAGAACTTTCACCAACAACATCCTGTTCTAGAAAATGTTGTAATTGTCTCGACTACAAATGCTGTTATTATAATTATTTATGGCAGCACAGTGGTTAGTGGCCACATTCTCCACGTTTGTGTGGATCCTCCTGGGTTTCACAATTCAAACACTTATAATTAGCAGGGTTAGGTTAATTAGTGATTCTGTATTGCCCATAGGTGAGAATGGTTGTCTGTGTCTCAGTGTTTGCCCTGTGACCTGCCTCTCGCCCTATGGTGGTTGGCATAGGGTAGCATGAAAGCTTCCGTGCTGATGGAAACATTACTAAACATTTAAAGGATGTAAACAGACAGAAGAAGGTTACTGACCTTGGTTTGTTGTGCAGCTCAGCAGTGAGATCAGAACTAAAGAGAAAAGGTTGGTTTGAGTTTTCACAAACAAACCAATTCTTCATCAATCAGTCAATAAATAAAGTGAAAAGTCATATTTTCTTCTGTACTGCTGTGCCTGATAAAGAGACGACTCTGTGGTGTCAGTGTTGATTAAAATGTTCCTCTATAGTCTGCTTTATGCTTCATGTCAAAATGTGAAACTCGTGATTTGTGAAATGTGATGACTGCAGTCAGACATGAATCACATCCACAGACCTAAACACAAGCACTGTAAGAAATAAACTCTACATAAAACATGTTTATTTTCAAGATGATATCATAGATTTAATTAAATTAATTTTATAACACTGTGTCAGAGATCAGTGATTGTACTTCTACATTTACCTTTGTGTAGAAACAATAGTGTAAACTACAGTTTGGTATTGCACATCCACTGGTGGTGGTCAGAGGGCCCGGTGGCACCAGTGTCCGGCAGCCTCGCCTCTGTCAGTGCGCCCCAGGGCAGCTGTGGCTACAATGTAGCTTACTATTGCCAGTGTGTGAATGTGTGTGTGAATGGGTAAATAACTGAATGTAGTGTAAAGCGCTTTGGGGTCCTTAGGGACTGAGTAAAGTGCTATACAAATGCAGGCCATTTACCATTTATTTTTTTGTATTATTAATGAATGCTGTTGATTTTGTATTTGGAGGCTTTATTTGGCTATTCTGAGCTGAATCAAGCAGAACTTTAACACTGTTATCTTAATCCGAGGAGGGAGGATTTTTTTGATTATTGTTAAATAACTTTTATTGTTATCTTTTATTTTATTTTACCATTTATATTTATATCTTTCTTATTTATTTTCATACTGCAAACTTTTTGTATGCATCGTCTAAAGGACAGCACAGGTAATAGTAAATGCATGTCCACTGCACAGTTCTGCTTTCAAAATGACTAAATTAAGTTTTTCACAGCCTGATTGTTTCTGTTAAGACAGTAAACTTCCTTGTTGATTCGGTCTTGTGTTTTAAACTTGCTTTCTATTCTGTTTCATTTTTGTCGTTTATGTCATTTTATTTCATCTGTATTCAATCAGCAACCAAAAACACAACAAATAAAGTTTAAGTAAATTAAAGAGGTCTTTACTTACTGAGCAGACTTTGCAGAGATGTTTCCTTCATCGTTCCTCTCCATGATGTGACCTTTGTTTTTTCATTTACGGAAAATAAGTCCACGCCCCCTTTTTCTAATTATGTCCGTTTTTTCTTCCCTGTTTTCAGCATCTACGCTGAAAAAGAAAGAAAATAAGTGATATAACGAAATTGTACTTCAAAAATGTCCTCATAGCAAACACGTTTCCATGACCGACAGCCACATTTTAAAATTATCCGCCCTCTAGCGGTCAGACATGAAATGACGTGTGAATAACCTGTTCGGTTTTTTTTAATGAGATGTCAAAGAAATACGGAAATCCTGATTGTCTCATACCTTTGTTTTTGTTATGAGTAATGTTTCTTATGTAAGAAAGGCATGTAAAGAGATTTAATTATGAGGTTCAGTGAATCATTACACATGCTTTTGGATGATCTGCAGCTATGAGGTGAAGGAACTCAAAAACATCATCAGTTCAACAAGGATGAGATGCACAACTTTATTTGTTGATGCGTCTTATTCACCTTCCCACAGGAGTATGATCTCAAATCAAAGGTAGTTGTAATGACAGCCTTTGATTTGCTGTGATTGATTTACACGCATTACACTGAATCTGATTTCAGCTCAGGTGGAGAGGTGATTTTCCACATCAGGTTAGGGTAACGTTTACTGTGACTCTGATATCTGTATTTATCAGCGATCAGGATCAGAGATGCTCATTTTGAACACATGTGGTCTGTGTTTAACACGCGTAAAGGATCAACAGGTCAGTGACCACTGCTGGGTTTCCAGACACAGAATGATTATATTTCTGTGTTGTTCTCTTTCTTTGCGGAGTTTTCTCAGTCTCTAGAAGTCAGTGTCTATCAAAATTGGTCTAAGAAGCAACATGGATGAACAGCCCCGTCATACATCATGCATACATCAAGCAGCCAACAAATTAGGCCACAGCACCTTGATCTGTTCCTTCCTCTGTGAAGGAGTGACAGTTTGGGGGCTTTCCATACGCTCAGTATTATATGAAAACTTTATTTGCTCCATTGGAGAAAAATAAAGTTAAAAGACTCGTAAATAAAATGAAGATTTTATTTACGTGTCTTTTTTTTAAAAAAGAGTAAAAATACTCAGTTACACAAACAGTCTGAAAGGCTGATGATAGATGTTGATGTCAGAGTTTGTTTTTCTGTATCTACTTTTTAATATCATAAAATTGTTCAGAGCTTTCTGAACTTTGGGCTAAAGTTAAGTTTAAAAATAATACAAACTTACAAAGAGTCACTTTGAAACAGAGGATAAATCAGGACATTAGAGTTTATTTGTGTTCACAGCTGATATGTGTGAGATTGTGTAACGTGTTTGGACTGGTGGAGTACTTCAGTGAAGAGTAGGTGACCTCTGGCCCTGATGGAAACTCTGAACACACACACACACACACAAATCCCATCTTAATACAAGTTAGATTTATATTAGTTTGTTCAAGCATGTTTCTATTTTATAAACTCAAATATATATTCAACTGTTTGTTATAAAACTGAATATATAATTGAAATAAATGTGGACTTAGGAAGGAACTAACAACACACACTGTATACTAATCTAAAATATCCAAATGTTACTAGAGTTTTTATTTTTATCCCAATCAAATACAGTTTATTGTTTGTAAATAAAAAAATAAATAGGTCTCTGATACTGTAAAGCACAATAGATGTTTTAAAACTTGCCTTTTATCTCTTTAAGAGAAATATAATTTCTGTACTTCTATTTAAAATTTCCAACCTCCATGATTTTGTCACGTCTCTGCTTGTGTGTGTGTGTGTGTGTGTGTGTGTGTGTGTGTGTGTGTGTGTGTGTGTGTGTCACTTCCTGTGCTGCTAAGGACTGTTTCCAGCTTCCTGGTCTGTGGTCATCTGTGGATGCACTTATGCTGAAGCTCAGAGAGATCCTTGCTATCACTGCAGCTAAAACACCAAAGGTGGACGAAGACCTCCAGTAAAATACCTGCAGAATTTCAGGCATTTGTGTCACAATCTGGTTGTAGTAACTCAGGCGCGGAGCGGTTAGACGTCTCCAAAAACAGTTTATTTACAGCACCAGTGCACAATATATACAGTGAAAGGAATCCAAAACTCCAGGGAATCACAGGGTAGCTCTCTCACACTCGCTCACGTCTTCTTGCCCACACTCACACATGTTCACACGGCAGGGAGGTCACAGGTCCGGGGAGGAAGGTGTCTGTAGTACAATCATCCAGCGACGAGAGGATCTGTGTTCCAGCCTCAAATAGTGCTCCCGGTGATGACAGGTGATTGTTGTCAGGTGTGGGGGCCAAGGGCGGGAGCCCACAGTGAGCTCCGCCCAGGCAGAGAGAGAGAGAGAGAGAGAGAGAGAGAACCAAAACAGCACATGTAGCCTTGTGGGGCCGGCCGGGAAGGCACGGAGACCATGACAATTTGTATCGGCTCATTTTGTATTTCATCACAGAAATAAACAGAGTAGCATAAATACATGCTGTCATTGATGACTGCAGTTGTAATGACTAATAATGTGTTCATTGAACCAGGGAGTCAGGGAGGGCTTAGTGATTGGCATAAGTATGAGTTATATGCCTGAATTAAGAGGTTAATATAATTAATGCGATATGTCCTCTCATTCTCAAGATGAAATCAGATTAACCTCTCTTAGTCCCACACATGGGAAATTTTTTGGCACGGCAGAAAGCACAAGTTTAAGAGCAGTAAAAGTTAAAAAAACCACAAAAGAATAAGATATAATAGGACTGTCTACACCTGTGTGGTCATCTGCAGAGATAATGTTGTAGAGTCTGACAGCATTTGGAAGGAAAGACCTGCGAAATGTCTCCGTCCCACATCGCCACAGCACCTTTGAGTGAAACTGAACTGAATGAACTGTATAGTTTCTACAGCGGCCCCTGCACTGTGGACAGGATTTATATAAAACATTAATATATAAAACATTGTCATTAAGTCACAGAAGAAGACACAAAGAGCAGGCATATCAAGCAGGGAGTAGTTAACCCTGAGAGGAGATGCTGTGAAGGTCAAAGGTCAGATGAAAACCATGTGTTGGGCAAAATGAAGCTCCTCTGCTGCCACCTGCTGGCTCTTATCTTTCTGCAGCAGATGCTTTTATACACCCTGGTGCTACATATGACATATTTAACGGACAAACATAGGACTATGTAAAGTGCAATGTGCAAAAATTGCAAAAAAAACCCAAAAACCTCTCTCTCTGCCTGGGCGGAGCTCACTGTGGGCCCCCGCCCTTGGCCCCCACACCTGACAACAATCAAGACAATGTAACACTGGACCGAACAGGACGATACAGACACAAGACAGTGCAATGAAATGTCATATACTTCACTTCTCTGGGTACAGGTGTGGAGACCTATCTCTCCCCACCACATTAACTGCTGGTGGCTGATGCTCGCAGCCATCAGTGCATTGGTGGTTCCCTATGTCCCTGGATCAGCACTCAGGTACTTGCTCAATCTGAGTGATTGCTTGGTGGGTCCTGACCCCTTTGGCACAGTCAAGCCCCTTCCAGTGGATGGGGGGCCCTCAGGCCTCGAGCCCTGGAGCTCGATCCGCTCCGGCACAGCTGGCTGCTGGCAGACCCTGTGGTCAAGTCACCACATCCTCCCTGTAGCTTCTGCATCGTAGCTGCTGGGTGACCCCACATCTGGGGCTCTCCTCAGCTCTTTCCAGGAGGGTGGCACGGCCGCCCCTCCGGTCATCCTCCTTGGGCTCTCATGCTTTGGCGGGCCTCTGGATGTCTGGAGCCTGGATCTCCTTCATGCTTCATGTGATTCAGTATTTATTATTTACTGTTACCTGTTACATTACCAACTACTCTTTTCTTATTATTATTCTTCCCCGTCCCCAAATCCTGTCGGTTCTGATTGTAATAGCTTAAAATAAAAACAAATAATAAAGATCAAATAAACTATGACAATCATGTGGACCAGTATAGCAAAAGCTCCACTTGGAAACTAGATCTGTTGGGCATTTTTCTTGGCCTTAGGGCCTAAGGGCAATAGTCTGATTGCTACAGCACAGGACAGGACGGGCAAAAAAAAAAGAAAGAAAGAAAGAAAAAAGGACAAATAAATAGAGATGGAAAATGATTAAGAGCAGGAAAAAAAACAAAATAGGATTTGAATGAAATGTTTAATTTATGGCAACTTTGTCTATCAGAGTTGCTAAGCTAAATCAAAAGCATCAGCAAAGCCTCTGTGCTGATGGAAAGAAAACATTAAAGAACAGCTGGGAGTAAAACATCCACTGCAGCTGGCACAGTACTGCACACCTACCAATGAGAGAGACTTGGCCTGTCTGCTTCCAGTTTTGAATGACTGCAGTTCATGGACCTGGTTTTCCAGAGACAGGAGGATCTGTTGATGGCCTCCATGATCGGCAGAAGGCAGTCAGTGATTTTTGGGCAGTATTAATTACCCTATGTGCAGCCTTCCTGTATTCAGCTGTGGCCGCTGCTCACCAAACCCAGGCAGTAAGAGAACACACTCTCCTCATGGACCAGCAGCAGCTTCTGTATATGAAGTTATATGAAGATTTTTTTATTATTACTATTTTATTTTTCTAAGGCGAACCACAAAACCCTGCGCATCCATCCCCAATCATGTCTGGTTTCAGATGCTGTGCAGGTTGGGTGTTGTCTAAAACTGGATTGTAGACTGTGAATATCAGGAGTCTACAAACATATAAAGACTTAAACTGGACACATTTATGTATCAATGTCAAGTTTCCTCTATATCGGATATAAAACAGCTGTTTCACTTTCACAGGGTTTGTTGGAGCATTTCAGTGTCAGTAGGTGGCAGCACCAGACCATAGTTTCATCTTGGGTAGTTAGAAGAGCATTTCTAGATACAAAGCTTGCAAAAACACGCTCACACACACACACACACACACACACACATGCACGCACGCAGAGAACAGATGTATGGTTCCAAATGTATAATAAATGTTCCAAATTAACACCTAAACTATCACCTGAGCTTAGGTAACCTCTGTTACCAGATGCCAGACTGTGTTGTTTTAGTTACTAGTGGTCACTTTTGGTATTACAACAAATAAACTCCCGTGCAGCACTGACCACAGATGAGAACAGGAAGGCTGCACATAGGGTAATTAATACTGCCCACCTCCTGATTTAAATGGTTTAATGTTGGGTGTAATGCCTTCCAAAATTACACATTTACATTGGAGCAATATAGTAATGCTACACACTACTGTAGTAAATTCAGTAATAATGTTACAATTTTGGTGCTACTTTTGCTACTTGCATTACAAAGGCTCTTCAATTATCTGTGCAATGAATGAATTAAAAATATATCAGATGTGTCTTAATGCTACAATCAGCTGATGTCAGTTCATGTACAGGGAGGAGGAAAATGGTGGTGAGGTCTACAACATTTGATGAGTGGAGATATCACTTTGTTTTTGTAGCACGAGAGGCTGAGAGTGTGATGGTAAAGTGTAAACTGCTTCAAGGACAGAAAAAAAATCATGACTTGTGACATTGACTCTGTGCAAACATCTGCACAAAAGCATGCTAACACAAAGCTAGCCAGGGAGAAAATTCTTACAGATTTAATGAATTAAAACTCTTCAAACAAACACACACATGCACTTTGTTCTTTTCAACCACTGAATGGTTTTCCTTCTGTCTTTAGTCTGTGGTTGAGGTTAAGCTGCTTGCCTGTTCTTTGTTATCTGCTCTGAATAGAGGTGTGTATCACAACACAGTTCAAATTTTCCATCACTGCTCTTTCTGAAACCCACAGAACCACACGACAGGAACAACATGTGACAGCAAAGTTTATTGATGCTGCAGAGGAAGCAGGACATGAACTGCACGGTGCCACACAAAGAGCAAAGTTACAGAGGACATTCAAAACAATGCATTACATTTATATTTTAGTCACTTTAGTAACTAAACATGTCTGTTGGGCTGACCACATCTGTTCAAAGATGGTTGTTCATCTCAGACCACCTTTGAACAGAGGCAGTGGTTTATGACACCAACTGTCTGCTGTCTATAATCCAGTTTTGAGTTCCTTCCCAGGAATGTGATTAGGTAGAGGACCAATAAGGGATCCGTTGTCCTCTTGGTGGTCACTCCCACTAGGTTTAAATCTGGGACTCTCCACCATTTGACCTTAAAACTGAAGAAGCTTCTCGGATGAGAGGTGAAACATCTCCAAGCAACTTAAAGAAGTCCAGACGCTTTTCTTTACAAGCTCTTTAGACAACGATGACCTGGATGACTGAGAACCTTCACAGACATGTCAGGCCATGTGGACCAGTTAGAGACCAGCAGCTGGACGTCGTTGGGCTGGTGGACTACATCAGTAAAGAGTAGAGTGGCTCTGGTTTAAAGTCTGAACACAAACACACAGTTCAACATGAGAAGAATAGGCAACTCTAAAACCCTCTGTTGCGTTTATGTGAAATAAACTGACAGAATGGGGAGAGGATTTAAAGCACATTGGTAATTGATGGGTTTGTAGCTTGAACTTATTCGCTGGAACGTTCAAGACAATTTAGTACACAGCAAAAAGCAAGACACAAGTCACCAAAGTTCTTTGTGTTACTCATGCATGAGGGAGACCTGCCTGGAGCCAAGTGTCGTTCCACCCACTTGACCTCCATCAGACTCTCAGCCAGGTTCCCCAAAGCACTCCTTTTATTGTGGTTACATGAATAGGGTCATTAACATATGACATATACAAACACACAAAGAGTACCTTGCCTATGCGTTGTGTAAGTGTGTGTGTGTGTGATCAGAGTATGAACCTGTGAAGACTCCCCAAAGCTGGTGCCAGGAGTCTAGCGGTCCATCTAAACAAAAGGCTCTTATACTTAACCAGATACAGAGTAGGTGTCCTTCTATACCATAAATCAGTAAGAGCAGATATAACCTCTCTCCTGACCTTAAGTTGTGTGTGCATGCCAGAGCACTCTGGGAGGCACACAGAGTCTCCACAGACTATTGAGGATCAAACCGCTACCAATCTACAACTGATTATAAAACTCTAAGCATATATGAGTAGATACTTCTAAGCATAAATGACAATCACAATACAAATCTAACATTTCCCCCCATTTCCCAAACATTTTTATACTCAGCATATGTCAAATCACCCTAAATCACTGTAAACGTACACAGTTTGACAAACATATTAGCAGTTATCCTATTCCTCATTGATCTCATTCAATGGTAAACTGCATCCTACGAGCAAACAAATGAATTGTTAACCGTCAAAAGAGAAATTAACATTTTCAAAAACACTCCAGCTTGGTGGTGCTCCTCCTCTGGGCATGTAAATCACATGTCTCTCTGCAGAGTGGTTTAAGTTCTGCAGGGCGTCATAAATGTCTCTTCCAGTTGTTTCCATCACTGTCCATAGGACCAGAGTCCAAATGTATGTAGAATAGACATTCAAACATACCAGGTAGTTTTGTTGTTTGGCAATGAGGCTTTCAGCTATCTTCAAAGCTGCAGGCCTGGCCAGCACTCCTGTTTTATGGCCTCTATCAACCCCCATCACCTCACTTCAGGCCTTCGTCCTGTGAGGGGGATACTCCTCTACTGTCCATTCATCTCTGCAAAAACCCCTCTGTGGAAAGGGTGCTGGATCAAGTTATCTTACTGCTGTTATGATCCCAGCAGTCTTCAGAGTGTAATCGTATGCACAGTACAGTGACACAGCATTAGGTGATGGTCATAGGAAACTGCTGTCATCACCACCATAGCTTCTGGCTCCTGTGCTTTTCACAGAATCATGATGTCATCCTCGAACTCCCCCTGCGCTGTCGATGGAGCGTGGCATGCTCCCCTCATCCTTCAGGTGCCCGTCTGTCATCCACAATCTCCTCTGTTGGCCTCTGGAAAGTCCCCTTGGCACAGCTCTCATTCTAACGCAGCTTCATGGTCCTTGCTGTGGCTCCGAAATCAATAAATTTACATTTGATGTTGAGTGTTCAGACGGTGAGACAGACATTGTCTCTGATGGATCAAACTACATACAGGAGAAACTAACTCAAGATAAAGCTTCATTTATGTGAGTTCAATTTAAGTTAAGCTGAAACTTTTGGGGAATTTGAAGAAGTTTCAGTATTAAGTATGAAGTAAGTGATGCAAATGTTTGTTTGTTTTTTGTTTTACACAGTAAACATGAAGCCTGATTGCAAAATTCTTTATAACAGTAAAGCATTAATGTAGTATGTAACAGTTATAATTCATAACATCTTATCAGTGATTTGACATTTTTAAGGGATCATCTTGTTCACCTTGGATTTCTTTAAAGGTGCATTTTTAGTTTCGGTTTCCTCTCACTGAGCTGTTGATGATTTACTTCAAACTGTTATTTACCAGCATAGTGAGCTAAGATCACTGTGGAGAATAAAGCTTGCTGCAGGTCTCTAAAGACCTCAGACATTTATTTACTGTTTTTACTAAATGTGGAAAATAAAAAGAAATATTCTGCTTTTAATGAATAAAGAGCAGCTGCACCTGTTTGTTCAGACAGCTGTTTGTCCATAACTGACGTCTTCGGTTCTCAGGGCTGAGTGGACAACAGCTGGATCACTCTCTGTACAATAAAACACACACAGATGGCATCAGTGCAAGTGCTACAAGTTATAAAAGTGGTAATATTAAAATGGATTTGTGTTTTTAAAAGAAAACAAACTTATTTTTCAACAACAATGTTTGATTCTGATTGTACAGTAACAGTCCTGCAGCACAACCTGAGCAGCTGAAGTATTTTTATCTTACAGAGGAAACATGACGACCACAGAGGTGTTAGTTTCTGTTAAAGTACTAACCACAGGCTGAACAACACACAGCCCAACATGCAAAGAACAGCATTCATTCAGCATTCAGAAATCACATTTGACCTCTTTGAGTTTTTGGCATTAAAAAGATTTTCAGAAAGCTTCACATCTGAATCTGAGGTCAAAGTCACCAATGTTTGAACTTGTATGAGATTTTTTGTACATAACGAGTTATTGTATTCATAAAGTTGTGTGACTCATGCAAAGCAACCTGACTAGAAAACACCAAACAAGAGGTAAAATCTAAAAATAAAAACTGACGTCACTTTAAAATTGAGAGGAAGAAATTGGAAATGTACAAACTGAAAAACCTACAAAGTGGAAAGAATTAAAAAATAAACCAGTGTAGACAACATGAAGTAAGATGATCTGTGGTAATATGGCTGATAATCTCACGGTTTGTGGAGACAGACCGTGCAGAGGTGTGTGTGTGGTGGATCCAGGTGCGAATACAAGTGAGGAGTGGCTGAAGAACATGAATAAAACAAACAAGAACGAAGGCAGCACAAGAGCAATAACTAAACAGAAACCCAAACTGGGAACAAACTAACTATGACAGAGACTGTGACTATGATGAGGAAAACAGACGACTTAAATAAACGGGAGGTGATTATGGGAAGAGCAAACACACAAGGGCAACCGCTGACATGCATGAACCTAAAGACAGGACAGGGGAGAGTAAAACTAAGCACATGAACACAGAACACAAGACCTTTTTTCAAAATAAAACATGAAACACACCAAATGAACTCTACTCATGCAAACTAAACACTGACTGGGGGACACAGAGCATAGGAACGTGAGACATGGAACAGGGGAGTACAAAGGACACAAAACACATAATCATAAAAAGAACCCCAAAATAAACGAGACCACAGAATAATGATAAACTTAAACATAAACACGGAGTCCAAAGACTCTGGACCATGACAGATAAAATTTAAACTTAGGGAGTAACATGAATGAATTCTATCTCTTTAAATGTGACTCATCCATTTATATTTAGATTCAGAGTCATA
>CAKLIZ010000842.1:23991-45804 GCA_922035795.1 Oreochromis mossambicus | reverse complement strand
TTTAGCACTTACCGGAATGAAAATGTCTGGAGCACACCAAGTGATACTGGGAGATGGAACAGAACTTGATATCAGCTCGTCTCATGGCTGCTATCCAGGCTCGACGCCTTCGTTTGGTAACATCCGATACATGAGCTCCTTGAAATTGCTTCCAGGTTGGGAAAGCATAAAAAGCAGGGCTCGCAAAATCGCTAGCCCGACGTCCCGGGGCTAGCGATTTTTCCAGTCGGGCTACCAAAATCTATCTCAGCCCTGCCCGTCGGGCTATCATAGGAAGGAAAAATATGTGTCAATGCTTTTGCATTTTCTTTCGCAAATGTAGCTGAGTAATTATGTTATTGGCATCGATGAGCCTCTGTCAATATGTGACATATTGAAATCGCGTTTGAATTTGCGCTTGTTTTTTGCTTTCACTTTGCGATCGCGCGAACGGTGTGTAGAGAGCGGCAGCACTGATTGGTGAGTGACGATTAATTGCGCACCAATTCCTCTGACATCGTCTTATCACTCATTAGCTTACTATTCAAACATGACAAGTGAAATCTCCCACAGCAAGCTTAAACATGTGAGAGGTTGACTGCGCAGAGAATCGCTGACCGTTATGTAAGTACATGTGTAAAAGCAGCAGGATTTACGCCGGTATTTTAGTTCTGCTGAGCCAAATAAGACAGGTCAGGGTGAAGAAGGGGCAGCCAAAGAAAAGCCTACCACAAAACGGAAAAGTTATGACAAATCAGACTATGAGGCAAAAAGAAAGCTCAGCTTTTTTGGTTTCATGGACAAAAGAATTTATGTGGCTGGAATATGACAAGCTAAGTAACATCATGTTCTGCCAGGTGTGTCGTGAGTTTCATTTCATTTGAGTCGACAAGCGCCTTTGTAACTGGGACCAGTAATTTTAAGAAAGACCCCATCAGAACCCATGAGAAACACAAGAAATGCATTATACTGCTATAATCAAAAAGCAGCTGTGTCCTGGGGAGAGAGGAGAGTGAGAGAAACAGAGGGGGTAGGAGTGGCAAGAGAGGAGGAGGCGAGGAAAAACACCACGCCCACACAAGGGCAGTTTCAGGAGGCCCAGCTAGGGCCGTAACACTCAGTCTGCAATATCTTTCCCAGAACAAACAGCAATTGCAAAAAACATACTAAAAATAAACCAAGCACAAGCAGAAGTCCTGAAAAATCTTTCAAAAGCCTACGATGTTGCAAAGAGTGAACCACCATTGGCCAAATTTAGCAGTTTTGCAAACTTCAAAAAGCAAATGGCCTAGATCTTGGTTCCACTTGCCTCTTACCCTTGACTTCAGTGGAATTATGTGCACCCGTGTAAATAACATAATGTTCTGCCGGGCGTGTTGTTGGTTTCCCTCGATTTCTGAGTCGACAAGTGCCTTTGTTACTGGGACCAGTAATTTTAAGAAAGGCCCCCATTAGAACCCATGAGAAATGCAAGAAATGGATTATTGCTCAGTCTGCAAATAACATACGACAAATAAACCTGAAAAATCTGTTTAGAACAGCCTACTATGTTGCAAAGAGTGAACTACCATTGGCAAAATTTAGCAGTCTTTGCAAACTTAAAAAAAAAATGTCCTAGATCTTGGTTCCACTTGCCTCTTACCCTTGACTTCAGCGGAAATTTCAGATTCAGGATCTGACACAGACTGATTCATGTTCTACACAGTTCTTACAAGTTCATAGAAATTTCTGTTCAATTAGAAACAAGTATTTGAGTTGATGATTGTAATTTTTATACAGTTGTTGTGATTTGTATTTAACAATTTTCTGATTAATTTTTGTTTCCGTTACAATATTATACTTTAATGTATAATATTGTAAAGGAAACAAAACATTAAAAAATTGCTCTCTTTTTTATTCGGGCTACTTAAATTTATTTTGGGCTACCAAAAACTGAAGAGTGCCTGCCCGAAGGGCTACCAGAGATTTTGAAATTTTGCGAGCCCTGAAAAGACAACCCAAGCTTATTCCTGTGCCGATCGTAAGATCGAACATTGCAGCCGATCACACAGCAAGTACGAACCATGGTTGTGCTTTTGCTCCTTCGCCCGCCGCTTGCGCTTAGACCCCGAAAATGGCGGATCAGGCCAAAATCCTTTCCACTCCCACCCCCGTGACATCACGCGCCAAAGCCCTATAGTGTTACATCATATTCTATAAGGATGTTATGTGTTTGTAGACTTTCTGCCCAGTTTGACCCATTTAGCAGAAGTCAGCCTGTTTAAAGCTCTGATATCTATTCTGTATGACTTAAAGCAGTTATGACATGGTCTGATTTTCTCACCCAATAAAGGAATATTTAATATATCAGTCTACTCTTCATTCTATCAGACACAGTTATCACAGCTCGTACATTTTCTTTTTACACATATATGTAAGCACTGAGCCAAATTTAGTAATGCCAACATACTGAAAGAACAATATTTGTCTTTTATATATATTACATCTGTATATACACTGTCAGAGATACTCGTTGAGTGAAGATTTAAGATTTAAGGACATAAATAAATGCAACTTGAATCTTTACTCAAGCTCAGTATTTGACACAGAGTTCAAGTTTACTGCTGTAATTACTAATAATGATAAATAATAACTTTAATATTGGCCATATTATATTTACATTACCACAGTAAGATGCCTCAGATACTTATCAAATCACACAAAGCTCATACAAAAACAAACAAACAAATTGAATCTGATTCTGATTCTGATTTTGAACAAAATATGTTCTCCTTCATTTCTGTCAAACAAAGCTGTATGAAATGCTTCCAGCTGTTAGCATCATGGTTGCTAGTGTAAAGGAATTTCTTTTACTTATGTACTAATCACATTATTTTATTGTATAATGCCTTGGTGCCACTGGATTTTAACATGTCTGACACCCATACTGTAAGAAGGAAGTTGGGGGAAGCAGACCACTCCACAGGAAGAGTCTTTTGTCTCTTCGAGGACTCTGGGAGGTAGCAAGGGGGTGTGAACCTTAAGGTGTGAAACAGCTGTACTGCCTTTTGTTCCTGGAGAAGGTATTTAACTGAGAGCCATGCTAGGCTCAGGGAGACTCTGCTGACCGTCTGCCCCGCGGTCATGCAGGCTCTCCACAAGCTTGGTTTTCTGTTCTGTGTGTTTTGATTAAAGAATGTTAGCTACCGCTCACCGCTCATCTGCAGGCTTTATTTAAGTGGAAAACTTCCGCAACACTAGGCAACCTGGGCAGCGCAACGGAGGCTAGACCGTCCCATTTCTCCCATTTCTTGCACTTCCGGCCTTAGCGGTCTTTGAGTACGCGGCCCTTGTGGACCGTTAAGGCTGCGTACTTTAAGGCTGCAGACCCTGAATTGGGATACAGCCTATGTCCTCCTTTGGTCAGCTTATTATGCCAGCTGGGTACCTGATTATGGGCAGGGGGCAGGTGTTGATCGCCCGGATCTTGTTGTTACCATTCAGCCGATTCCTCGGGACGTGCCTTACTCTCCTCGTGGGAAGAAAACTTTTTTCTACAGCGAAAAATCAAACTGGAAATCTGAGCAAGCACTTAGCAAGGCACCACAGGAATGTGAAATTCACAGAAAAAACCCCAGATCCCTCCACTGACATGACTGCCCCGGCACCTGGCAAATCTCTGACTGTTCCAATCCTGCTAAACAGGTGAAAATAAAACTAAGTGCCACTGCAGCTTTGATTTTATTTAATTGTTTCTGTGTTTTACTTGCATCTACTTGTAAGATTCACTGTAAACACTAGGGATGGGTATCGTTTCGGTTTTATCCGATACCGGTGCCAAACCGGTACTTTTGAAACGGTGCCGGTGCTTAAACGGTGCTCGAACCGGTGCTTAAAGAATGGAGAACACAAACACTGTCCAAAAACCTCTCATGTTCAGCTGTTTTTTTGTAAAAAGATAACAATGTTAGCCTTTTCTGCAGCTATAGGGGATATATGGTCTCACTCTTGGCTGGAAGCAGTGCTTAAAGAATGGAAAAAACATAAACTTTGTCCAAAAACCTCTCATCTTTAGCTGTTTTCCAGTTTTTCTTTGGTCATTTTAGCCTTTTTAGCCTTTTTGGCCAGGGTGAAGGGAGCATCTGCCGTCAAACAAGAAGACAGCCGCATGTAACTACAACGGTGTTTGCTAGTTCACCTTACATGCATTAATGTAATAATGTGGTTAGGGTACTCAACGTAAATTACACAGGAACAACATTAAGCTACTCACGCAGAGAAGAACGGCTGCTGCTGCCATCATCATCCTCATCATTTCTGCTACACTGGCAGGGCTAGGGGCCAGGACTCTACTCTTCGGGTTCTTGGGGGATGTTGCTAACTCCGGGTCCGATAACAGGCACCACACCCGCAGTAGGTACGGTGCATTTCTCGGCTTTAAAAACACCCGCTATGCGTCGCGAGGTGTTTCATCAGATTCGAGGAGTTACCTCCTTTGCACAGCATCACCTTAAAGCACTTGCTGCAGGCTGCTGAGTTTGCATCTTTTGCTGTGAAGTACAGCCAGACTTTCGACCGCTTCGCCTTGGACATTTTTAATCTGTAGCTCTGGTCTAAAAGAGCGTACGTACTTGGGCCCGCCTACTATCCTTGTAAAGGTAAAATGATTGGCTAGAATCCAAAGTGTATCACATCTCAGGAAAAATAGCACTGAAATAAAGCACCGAAATGTGCGCTGCTTTTCTACCGTTTATGTCAGAACCGGTGCACCCATCCCTAGTAAACACACAAAAAATATATATTTTATATGCTGGAATATGAAGAAAATAGGTTTAAATATTAAACAAATTTCTTCCAGTCAGAGACTGTTGCATAAAATTTAATTTTTGTTAAATGCAATTTGCATACAATTAAAAGATTAAAACTAATAAAACAATTTCTTTAAAAAAGAGACTTTTCAATTAGATTCAATTTAATATGATGGATTAAAAAAAAATGGGCTACAAGGTCTATTGCTGAACCCTGTCAATGATCTCACTGGGTTCAGGCCAGTGCAGAACAGCAGCGGGGACAGACAGATCCTTGATAGATCCCGCACTTGATTGTGACTTGTGCTATGGGCTTGAAGTTGGCCTCTAGTGTTTAATGCCACATCCCCATTGAGTTCTTGGTGAAGGCTCTTAGGCTACGTTCACACTGCAGGTCTTAATGCTCAATTCCGATTTTTTGATCAAATCCGATTTTTTTGTCTGCTTGTTCACACTACAAATAAAATGCGACATCAAACGCGCTCTAGTGTGAACGCTCAAAGCGGCCCGCATGCGCAAAAGAAGACGTCACACACAACGCGCTCTGTTTAGACCCAGAGCAAACAGTATTGTTTGACTGATGGCCCTTAATATAAAGACTTCGGACTTTATGTTTCCAAATTTTTGCTTTAAGTTATTTTGTTATTTACATAATAATGCAAATAACCTAATAATGATCCTTTTTGCTGTTTTAGAGGAGCGGTGCTTCAAAGGATCGTTGCAGATTTCTGTCAGAATCTGCAGAAAATACAGTAAAAATAAAATGTTCACATTTCTCCAACGTGGTCTTCCCAACAGTTTCACCGGATGGCAAGAAATCGTTCACGATGTCCTATCGGGCGCTTCTCCGGTGCTGATAATTGGCGTCTGTCTTGTGTCAGTGACGTAAAAGACGGATTTAATGCGACATGACCATTCACACAGCAGTCGCTTTCTAAAACATCGGATATGTATCGGATTCAGGACCACATACGAAAGTGACCCAGATCGGATTTGAAAATATCGGATTTGTGCCGTTCACACTGTCATACCAAGATCGGATATGGACCGCATAGGGGCAAAAAAATCGGATTTGATGCGCTTTCGCCTGCAGTGTGAACGTAGTCTTAGTGTCCTGTTGATCTTCTAGACATTTCAGGATACAGGTGTGTGGCATCAACTCATAGGCCTTCTTGTAATTAATCCAGACAGTGCACAGCTTGGTCAACCTAGTCTTGCAGTCTTTGGTGACTGCTCAGTCTAGCTGTTTTGTTGTTTTTGTTTGATTGTTTGTTTGTTTTTTTAAGTCTCTGGTATCCTGTTCTTAGATCCACTAGCGACTAGGCATTGCTGTTATAGGTTGTGTCTTTCTCTCATATGCTCTGGTGGTGTCCCCCTGCCACTGAGAATACACATTTACTGGTTCTGTGTTACATCCTGTGAAGCTGTGGGAGTGTGTGGGTGGGGTGTTTGCCTGCTGCCTCCGCCTCCTCCTCTCTTGCCACTTCTACCCTCCTGTCTCTCTCACTCTTCTCTCTCTCCAGGTCACAGCTGCTGTTCATTGGCTTCAGCAATCACCTCTCTGAAGTTACATAAGCTGGGGATGAGCTGTGTGTGAGGTGGTTTTTTCCCCTGTGGCTCTACACCAGGGGTCCCCAATCCCAGTCCACGAGGGCCGGTGTCCCTGCAGGTTTTAGATGTGTCCTTGATCCAACACAGCTGATGTAAATGGATAAATTACCTTCTCAACATGCCTTGAAGTTCTCCAGAGGCCTGGTGATGAACTAATCATGTGATTCAGGTGTGTTGACCCAGGGTGAGATCTAAAACCTGCAGGGACACCGGCCCTCATGGACTGGCATTGGGGACCCCTGCTCTACACCATTCCTTCTAGGCGTTGGAATGGTTCCCTTGCGTGTTTGTTGTGCTCATAGTGAGGATTTAAGTTAAGGGAGTAAGTAGATAGGCCTGTGGGCCCCAGAAGTGTGTCCTTTATTTCTTTGGTATTTGTTTCCTTTGTTGCTGTGACCACTTCCTTTGTTTTTTAGGATAATTGATCAAACGGCATTGCCGTCTCCTTAAGTTAAAACTATTTGTAATAAAGCCATATTATTTTCTGAATACCTCTGTCTGGCTTCCTTTTCATTACGTTCTGGACCCATTTGTTGCATGTCCCCATGCTCACATCCCTAGACCTTCTTCGTAACATTCTGCAAACAGCTAGTTTATTCTCCTGCCTTCTATCTCTCTGTCATGAAATGCTGTATGCAGGCAGGAGAAGAGGTCCCAAACGCAAGACTCACTGAGGCAGAAAGGTGAACTCAAAAGAAAATGCAGCTTTACTGGCTGGATGTAAACGATGCAGAACTAAACTGGGAAACCCTAATTAACATGGGGAAAGATACTGCACAGAAGCTTCCAGGCCTGCCATATCTTTAGCAAAGGTTTGCTAAATGTATGTACAGATTTCTTTTAAAAACAAAACTATTTGAAAGTGTTATTTTTGTCAAACCAGCTGTCTCTGATGTGACTTCACAATTAAACATGGCATTGAGGTTATTGACCAAGCAGCATTTAATGTTAGTGTTAGTGTTAATCCTGTTATGTTTTGGTGATTTAAGAGGGATGTTAAGAACTTGCTCAACCATGGGATATTTAAAGGTTATTACAGAAGGTTTTTTTAATAACCTCTGTGTAGAATGGTCTCTTATGATCTGTTTGTCTTAAGCAGTCTTGGTTAATTCCTTACATTACTCATTACTAATTTCCATCTCTGGTCTTAGGGCTTAGGATAAGATGATAATTGCAAAACGTCATTATCATACATCTTATATCTTAATTATTAGGGCCGTAGTGTAAGTCTGAGTGAGTTACTCTTTTTTTCAAATGTACATTTGGACACTTGGGGGCAGTAGATTTTTGAGGGACTACATTTATACAGGAAGGCATTCATTCAGGTGTGTTATTGGAAAAGTTTTTTGGCATTGCTATCTACAATAACCAATACTGACCATGTTTAATTAGGCTGGATAACTAATGTTAAAACAGGTATGAGGGCAACGTGTTACATCTGTTTAAACAATAAAGAAGAAAAAGTGGCAAAAAAGCAACCAGCAGCAGTTTATTGAAAGGTTGTGATTACAGCCATCATTACCTTTGTAGTTAAATAAACCTGGTTTACACATGCTCCCAGTTAAAGGTTTACCAGTGTGAAGTGAGTTTTTATCAAGTGAAAAGCTGTCATGTGATGTGGTTTGGTTAGCTTGATGGCTGGAAACAAGATGAGCTGCTAGCTTGTCTCTGTTCAAAGTTAAAGACAGAGCAACTGTACCTGGGCCTCCTTGTTCAGATGATTCTTTGTCAATGTGGTCTACTCACTGCTGAGTAGACCACAGCTGAATCACACTCTGAGAATAAAATGAATTAAATTACTGCAGGTACAACAACTGTTCTTGTTTAATACGGTATAATGCACACTACATCTATGGTCCAACATTTCTATTGTCTGTAATGATGCACTATGCAGAGATCAAGTGATCATTTCTATAAACCACAGCAGCTTTTCACAGTATTCTTAACACCTCGACTGCAAAACAGCTTTGATAATAAAGAAGTGACCACAGAGCTGCCACCCGCTTTCAGTGCAGACTGACTCTCTTTACCACAGAGCAAACACCTGGCAAAATGAACGCTATTATTAGCCAAACCAGTCCAAACTGTGGTGAGAGATCTCAGCAGTTTAAGACTACAGTTAAATTAGAATCATGTGGTTAACATGTCACTGAAACTAGCAATTTATGAAGCCAGAAGTTAAGTTTAGATTGTGAATTCTTGAAGTCATATACATATATATATATATATACATATATATATATAAAACACGCTGCGCCACAAATTGGTCCACGCCAAGGATCGGGTCCCCCGACACAAACAGAGTAACATAGTGTATGTTGTTAAGTGCCAGGAGGATTGCCAGGATTTATACATCGGGGAAACCAAACAACCTCTGGTGAAGCAAATGGCACAACAAAAAGAGCTACCTTGTCAGGCCAAGACTCTGCAGTCTATTTACACCTACAGGCCAGTGGACACTAGGGCTGCCACAAACGATTATTTTGATAGTCGACTAGTCACCGATTATTTTTGCGATTAGTTGACTAATCAGATCATGCATCCATTGGACATAAAACGTACAGCTTATTGCACCAGCAGCATCTGCTCTTATATAACTATCATTAGCTTACAGCTTTAAGTGTTTAAGGTATGTGCTAACTAAAAATAAAGACAAGATGATAGTTTATTAAATTTTAATGACATTTGCAGATTGTTTCGGTGGAGTTTAATAAACTCAGCCGTCTGCTCCTTGTTATCTAAAATATAACAGGACACCGGAATATATTCTCGAGCATCTCACACTTCTGATAATCAGTTGTCCGCTTGACGTTTATTCAGCTGTGTAAAAACTATAACTTTAATCTCAGCCAAACCGATTTACTGAGGAACAAATAAAATACTGAAAAAAGCCAAACAATAACATTTTTAAGTTATCTAAGTGACTCATATATCATGTTTAACCTGAGTAGCGAAAGACGGCGGTGGGTTTGAATTTGCCGGGAGTCCGGTGTTCTCACCGGCTCTAATGAGCCTTGCCCCCGGCTAGCTATCGAGCTAGTGGGTAACAGACGTCTCCGAAAACGCCGGAGCACTTTTGAAAATATGTGGTGTTTTGATAAACTGAGCAGATATCTGAGGTTTACACAGCTACATTTTCGCCTGAAAATATGTTAAACGTTTATTTTGTGACCCACAAAGAATAAGAGTAATATTAAAACAAACTAGCTGCCGCCATTGTTGTTGGAAACTGAGCAAGGCCGCGCTATGAATTCTGGGACACAGCTTCTTCTTCTTCGGGGTTTAACGGCAGCTGGCATCCTTGTACATGCAGTGCTGCCATCTTCTGTTTCAGTCCGTTATTACACTCTTAAATACTACTACTTATTCCTGCGTCTTTTGCGATCTTACAAAGCTTCAAACGACATGTCGACTATTAAATCAGTCGTCGACGATTTTGATAGTCGACGTAATCGTGACTAGTCGACTAATCGTGGCAGCCCTAGTGGACACTCTTTAAATGAGGAGGATGTACACATCCTGGACAGGGAGGAACGCTGGTTTGAGCGCGGAGTCAAGGAGGCCATTTACATGAAAAGGGAAAGACCATCTCTGAATCGAGGAGGGGGCCTAAGGGTACATCTTTCACCATCTTACAATGCTGTGATTGCAGCCATTCCCCAACTCTCTGTGAATGGTACTCATGGCCATTGGTCAGTGTTCTTTGATCAGTGGGTTTTGGTCAGTGATTGTTGATCACTGATCATGAGAATTTGCATCATTAAGATTAAGGAACTGACCTCACAGCCCATTGTTCCTTCAGTGGGCTGGTTTCACTCATTATGCAAATGTACTGTTTATAAGATTGGGGAAACCTGCAGTCAGCTGAGACTGAAGAAGTCACTTGGATGAGTGACGAAACATTTCTCCCACAAAACGCTACATCCAGATGAACAGCATCAACTTTTGGAGAGTGACAGGAAGCTATGCTAAAGTTAATTAGTCTATAGCCTACATTTGCTGTCTGAAAAAGTAACTTAAACATACCATATAACTCCCACAAGTGCATAAAATTCGACTCAACTACACAAGCATTGTTTTAACATTTTAAACCGAACATTACTCAACAGCCTATTGTCTAAATTACCGAGCTAACAGAGCTACATAAACAGAGCCAACATGAGAGACCCGACTGCAGATGTCAATAATGCAGCATAATGGAATAATCTCCTGATCTTCGCAAAAGTTATAAACTGCCTCCGGAACCCAGTTATGGTACAAAAAATCTATTCAACAAAAATAGTGATGCAGTTCAGTCTTTTTTCGCTCAGCCTGGTGTCGGCATGCTGATGCCTCTCCCGATCCTTTTTTTCTGGCCTGGTGAAAAACCAAAACGAATGACTCGAGACAGACTTCTTCAATTCAATCAACTTCTTTATTTCAACCCCTGCGCAGAAGGGAATCACCTCAGCATGAAGCCTCTTGCAGATTCGAAGGGCAGTCCTTCAAACTGTTACATTTATATTATTCCAAAGTTCCTTATTTACCTCCCACCTTTCCTGTTATTTGCGATATGGCAGCCTCGCTTCTGTCAGTCTGCCCCAGGGCTGCTGTGGCTACAACTGTAGCTTGCCTCCACCAGTGTGACAATGTGAAAGTGAATGAATAGTGGAATTTTAAAGCGCTTTGAGGGTCTCGAAAAGCGCTATATAAATGCAATCCATTATTAATATTATACGTCATACATAGTTTCGATCAAAACAACTTCTTCCTCATCTATCGTCTTCTACCTTTCCTTTTAAGGTCTTGCCCTATCTTTAACCCCTTTTCTTAATTGCATATCTTAATTGTTTATGTGTGTGTGTGATGTACATGTGTCTGTCCGCACTGTGTATGTGTGTGTTCCTGTCTGCACTGTAGGGGTGTGTGTGTGGGGGGGTCATGTCAAGTGTCATGAGTGTCCGCTTTGTAGGTGTCAAGTGTGTTTTGCGCTGGGGGTTTACTCTCTACTCCTTAGTTCTGCTTTTCTAGTCTATCCTTATCCAAGGTGTTAGGCTGTTCTTCACGCTGCCCTTTTGCCCCCCGTTATCTACTGTAACTTCTGTACTATTTCTTAGTAGCTCGTCTATTCGTCTATGCATCTTCTTCCTGTAATGTTGCTTCAACTATTCTTGCTCCTAAGGTCACACAGAGGCCTGCTTAAAAGTATAATGTTTAAACAGTATAATGATGAAAAGCTATATACCTGAGGCTGAGCCTGAGGCTGGGAAGAGTCCCACAGCTCTGGAAAACCTCCTGTGTTGTTCCAGTGCCAAAGACTTCACGCCCCAAGGACCTCAACAGCTACAGGCCGGTGGCTCTGACATCCCACCTGATGAAGACCCTGGAGCGGCTGGTCCTGGCTCAGCTTCGGCGCCTTGTGAGCTCATCACTGGACCCACTTCAGTTTGCCTACCAGCCTGGCATTGGAGCGGATGATGCCATCATTCACCTCCTACATCGTTCCCTCGCTCACCTGGAAACCGCTGGGAGCACTGTGAGAATCACGTTCTTTGATTTCTCCAGTGCCTTTAACACTATTCTTCCCACGGTTCTGAAGGACAAGCTGGAGAACTCTGGAGTGGACCATCACCTCACTACCTGGATTTTGGACTACCTCACCGACCACAGTATGTGAGGACTCAGGGCTGTGTGTCGGACAGGGTCGTCTGCAGTACGGGGGCCCCACAGGGAATGGTTCTGGCTCCGTTCCTCTTCACCATCTACACTGCAGACTTCTCCCACAACTCCACCCAGTGCTTCCTGCAGAAGTTCTCTGATGACTCTGCAATAGTCGGCCTCATCACTGATGGGGACGACAAGGAGTACAGAGGACTGACTCAAGACTTTGTGGACTGGTGCCAGCTGAACTACCTCCAGATCAACGCCAGTAAAACCAAGGAGCTGGTGGTAGACTTCCGCAGGCACAAGCATCCTCCACTGCAACCACTGAACATCCAAGGTATGGACATCGAGGCTGTGGACAGCTACAGGTACCTTGGTGTTCATCTGAACAACAAACTGGACTGGACTCATAACTCAGACGCCCTCTACAGGAAAGGGCAGAGCAGACTGTACCTGCTGCGGAGACTCAGGTCGTTTGGAGTGGAGGGCCCATTCCTGAAGACCTTCTATGACTCTGTGGTGGCCTCAGCCATCTTTTATGGTGTGGTCTGCTGGGGGGGCAACATCTCTGCCGGGGACAGGAAGAGACTGAACAGGCTGATCCGAAGGGCCAGCTCTGTTCTGGGAGGCCCTCTGGACCCAGTGGAGGTGGTGAGTGACAGGAGAATGGTGGCTAAGCTGTCATCCCTGATGGACAACATCTCCCACCCCATGCATGAGACTGTGACAGCACTGAGCAGCTCCTTCAGTGGGAGACTGCGGCACCCACGGTGTGGGACGGAGAGATTTCGCAGGTCTTTCCTCCCCACTGCTGTCAGACTCTACAATAAAGACTTTTGCAGCTGATCAAACACACAAACCCACACATGTGCAATAAGACTGCTATACGTGCAATTCTTCTTCTGACGAAGTTGTGTTTTTGTATTTTCCTACTCAGTTGTATATAGTAGTTGTATTTCTATTTTATTCTATTGTATATATTATTCTATTCTATTTTATTCTATTGTATATAGTATTTTATTTTATTTTATTGCATTCCAGTGTTTTCTACTTTCTGCTACATAACTTTGCACTTTTGCTGTAACAAAACAAATTTCCCACCTGTGGGACTAATAAAGGCCATCTTATCTTATCTTATCTTATATAATGCTATATAATTCCACACTAGCTGTCTCTGTTGCTGTGTGCCGCAGCCCGTGTCAGTCTCTTTCACATGTCACTCACTCAACCAGTCATGCACTGCCATCTCATAAGGAAACTCAGCTTTTTGATATAAAGTTTTTCCTGTTTCTCGAATACAAATATTTTTATAAGTATTTGTTCGAAATACGTATTCGTAAAAAACACGTTATTTGCGCCTGTCCGAATACTGTATTCTAGTTCGGCTCCACCCCTAATATCAATATATGTGTATATATGTATAGCATCAAAGTCAGCATTTGGCATCATGAACCCAAATCTGATTCCATGTTCATAATAAAGGAAAAGGTCAGATAAAATATCCTCATAAACAAAATTATCCACATGATGCGTGTTGCTACGCTATTTTCGCTGACCTTTTCTTTTTCAACGTTTTTAAAGTGATTTTAGTAGAAAATATTTTCCAAATTATCCTGATAACGCTCATTGTCTTCCCTCTCTGAATTGCTTCTCCCAAGGAAGTTGGGTCCCAAGTTTGGGATAACACATTTTTTATATTTTTATTAATTTTGGGGGCTATAAAATGTTTATTTTACCGCAAAAATAATTCGAATCTAGAATAAAATTCCCTATAGGCCACAGAAAACTGCAGTGTGTGTGTGTGAACCGCAATGTTGCCACAACCCCTTCAGTGAATAAGCAACAGTTGGTAGAGCTTAGTCCAAGTAACTGGCAATAAGTCAGACTTATTCTTCGTGGGTGTTGGACCCTCTTCTTAATTTTCATTAAGAAGAGGGAATTTCTAGGCGGCGGAGAGCTTCCACAATCTCATCTGAGCTTTTTATGGATAATAATGTTTTGTTTTTGTTTTTTTTAACTTTTTTTACTTAATCAAGGGGTAACCTCAGCTCGCCAAATGTTGAGCATCTGGAATGAGAATTAGCAACTTCAAGTTTGAGGCCATGTTACTCAGATAAGGGGGATGAGTTTCTGCCCCAAATGGAAAAGTTTAAGTATCTTGTTGATTAGTGAAGTGAGAAACTAGTATTATGGCATTTTATTTTAAAACTTGCTCTTCAAAGATGTCTTTTTACATTTACAAATATAAAACATTGTATATGTATATATTTTATGAAAACACTGCAGTCTTTGTGTGATTGGCTGTGTTGAGGAATGTGGCATGATGGGATAATTTCGAGAATCTCCCACTAAACATTTGGTTGACATTTTTAATTTTAATAATTGCATGTTTTGGTGTTTTTGTACTTTGTGTGAGATGTGGGCCACAGCATGTGGGGGTAACTCACAGTGGGAGTGGGATTCTGCCCTAGTGCAGGTGCTGGCAATTTGGAGTTGAGCACAGGATGTAGTTGACTGATAATGTTTTGAGCCATTCTCAATAAAGGGGAGAGAAGGAGGGGTTGTTCTTGTTGTTGTTTTTCTGTAGGACACAGTTGTAGCAGGGAAACCAGTTAACACTGAAGACTGCAGTATTAGATGTGTACATTTAAAGGGGAAATACTTTTAACCTGGCATGGAAGATTTTGCTTTTAAAATAATTGTCTTGATGCATCCATCATCCAGGTGGGCCTGGACGATGGATGAGTGACGAAACATGCTCAAAGTGACTTCTTCAGACTGAAGAAGTCACTTGGATGAGTGACTTCTTCAACGTTTCTCCCACTGAAAATGCTACGTCCAAATGAAGAGAATCAACTTTTGAGGGGTTTAAAATAATCTTTGGGTCTTGGATTGCAGGAAAGAACTGGGTCCTCAGCCACTAGTCTGCTTTTGAGGAAAAAATAAATCTTGTGTACCCCATTTTCAGTATGAGTGTGGTGGTTTCCTACTGGTCACTATTAGAACTTATTACTTTTGCACAGAGGCCATTTTGTGGCCCACTTAACATTTGTCTTTTCCTGAAAGTTTGATATGTTGATGACACTGCACATGATGTCAGTGATGATGTCACGTTCTCCAACAGCTTGATCTGATGAAATGAACCGAATGAACAATCAGTGGCGGTCGTAGCGTATTTGGCGCCCTGGGCGAACACTCCCTCTGCCCCCCCCCTCCCCCTCCCCCTCCCTCCTCTTCAACAACTTATCCATCATTGGAAGTGAGGTCACTGAGGCAGTTAAACAAATCCTTAGTGGCAGGTGGTGGTGGAAAGCCGAGTCTGCCCATTATTTGATCCTTGGATCCAGGAGGAACAGTTTTTGTGCTGGACGCAGAACACTGGCTTAACTTTTTACCCTCTCAAGAATACTTAAAGGGTGCATGGGAATCAGGCAGTCTTCATGTGTTTTGTGGACTTGGAGGAGGCGTTCGACCATGTCCGTAGGAGTGTCCTGTGGGAGGAGCTTTGGGAGAATGGGGTGTCTGGACCATTGCTACGGGCTATCCGTTACCTATCCAACGTTAGAGAGCTTAGTCCACATAGCAGACAATAAGTCGGACTTGTTTCTGGTGGGTGTTGGACTCTGCCAGGGCTGCCCTTTGTCAGTAATTCTTATAGACAGAATTTCTAGGTGTGACCAAGTGGCAGAAGACTTTTACTTAGGTTGTTTTAGAATTTCATCTTTGCTTTGTGGGGTGTTTGTGGCTCACGAGAGCAGGTCATCTTTGTTTGGAAGGTTGGTTCAATCCCTGGCTCCCCTAGTCTGCATGGCAGCACATCTGCAACTAAGCGATACTGTGAATGTTAGCTACAAACTATTACTATAATCAAATAATATATGAATATACCTACTACCACTGGCTGAGAGATTTCCTGCATTCCCTTTTTCTTTTGCTGCTCCTTTCAGTAATATGGTTGTTTTCTCTGCAGTCTTTCATCTGTATATACACATCTGATGCACCTTTTTCTTGATCATTCTGCCTGCATAATTCTGCTTGTTGTCACCATAGGGCAGGGGTCTGCAACCTTTAAGACCCAAAGAGCCATTTGGACCCAGTTTCCACGTAAAAGAAAACACTGGGAGCCGCAAATACTTTTTGACATCTAAAATGAAGATAACACTGCACAAATTGTTTTTTACCTTTGTGCTTTGTGTGAACAACTAAGGTGTGTTGCTTATGAAATCCATGAAGTGCTATAGAGAAAATTACATTTTATTTATGTAATTAACACATTTTGAACTCTTTAAAAAATATAACAAAAATAATGACACCCAGCTGAACTAAAATGATCCATGTAGCAAACAAAAACTGTTGTCAGCCGCCTCCCTTATATCGCCTTTGGGCTTTTGGAGCCTTGACCTGACTTTTAAAAAGTAATTGGAAAAAAGCTCTATGCTGCTGAAAAATGAAAAATAGATATTTGCAAAATTCTGCCTAAATATGTATTTTACCTGGTTAATGTGTGTGGCGGGGCATGTTCTGCAGCGCCGCTGCAGGGGAGGCGGACGCGCCTGAGCGGCACCCGCAATCACGCCTCGCCGCCTTAACGTCTGTGCTATCTGTGCTGTTGTGTTGTTGTTGGTAGCCTATGTGTCGGGCTGTGAGCTGAAAAGCTACAGCCGCCTGTATGCGTACAGCAACCGTGTGTGAAAAGTGGTCAATAAAGAGATGCTGAAAAGCATGCTCATGGAAACATCGTCGGGTCTGCCGTGATATGTTTACAATGAGAATTCTGGTCCCAAACCTCTGCGCACAGCGTCTGCAAATCGGGGCTTTCATCTTTACGCAGGACTGTAAGCTGTCATCTGTGAGGCGTGAGCGGTGTTTGTTTTTAACATAGTTCACGGTGGAGAATAGCTGCTGACATAATGTGGATCCATAATTGGCCTACCTGGGGTTGAAAGTCTCGATAAATGCATGGCGTTTGACTCTTATTTTGAGCGATGAAAAAATAATAGAATATAGTTTTATTTTTATATTTCAATATTACAATAATCTTCCAATTTAGAACTACAAGTTAAAAAAGAACTAACATAAATAAAATACACATAAATAAATACTTCTAAATTATTTTCCCAAACTACGCGGAGCCGCACTATAAGGACTAAAGAGCCGCGGGTTGCCGACCCCTGCCATAGGGCATACACAGTGAAACAGGGGGCGGAGCAAAGTGTGCCTGCATGAGAGGAATGGTGTTTGCACAAACATGCTGGCTTTGTGACTAAAGCATTTATCCTATAAAGCTAGTATCGATCTGATGTCAATACACATTTGTCACAGTCCTGGGTCAGTGAGCCAGCATTTTGAGTTCTTATATTTTTGTATCATGATTTATATTTTGAGTCCTGGATTGTACCGTTTTAATAATTTTTAATTTCCCCAGGTTTCAGTTATTGTTGTCAAGGGTTTTAGTTCTTAGGTTTTGTTTTTCCTGTGTTCTGTGTTGTGTCTTCTGTGCCTTTCTGTCCCACGTCTCAGGTCTCTATGTTCTGTCTCCACAGTCTGTTAAGTTTACATGTCTGGAGTTCAGTCGATGGGTTTCCTGTTTTACTTTGAAGGTCCTTGTCTCATGTCAATGTATTCAGTTTTGCTTTCCCGTCTCGTTGGCTGTGTCCGAATTCAGGGGAAGGATGCTCATAAGGACACTACCTACCTACGTCACAAGGTAGTGTCCTTAGACGGACGGGTAGTCAGGAAGTGAGCGGTTTGGACAGCCCCCTTTTTTTCTCCATAGAAACTTTATTGAACAAACAATGAGTATCCAACACAACAGATGGGCTGTGGACAGCCTCCTAGCCTTCAACTCCGCCCTAACTTGCATGGTTTTCCGGTAGCTAGCGCCACAGCGCGAAAACTTTAAAATGGACCCAGAAATGTCGCTCCGTTGTCTGGACAATTTTAATTCTCGAGGAGCTAGAAAAACTTCATCGTCGTCGCCCGCACGTTTTGTACCTTAGACAATCATATCCAGGTAAAATAATTTCCTTTAATCTACACGCATTTAGGAATTACTTAGCTAATTACACGGATAATTGAAATATCGCCAGCGTTGTGCCAAAAAAGTGTTCGCCTGCCAAAACTGATTTCCAATGTTTCCGAGTGTAATATGTGAAATATCTTCATGTATGTTGGTGAATAGACTTCGGTGAACATGGTTTACTAAGGGGTTTTATATATACAATAATTACCTGTTGTTCAAGTATCTTTATAACTCTGGTTATAATGTAGGTACAATTGATATATTTGTTGCGCTGTCTGCTGTCCTCTTGGCCAGATTACTCTTAAAAAATAAATTTCTAATGTCAATAACATTATTTTTTTTTAACTGGATAAATAAAGGATATATAAAGGTCACTGCCAAAAACTGATTGCAGCTTCTACCTTGTTACAGGAATGTTGCTGGTGGCAGGTGACTTGATATCATTAATGAGGGACACATTTGACATGTTTCACGTATTATAGACCAACAAGTTATTCATAGCAGGTTAAATACGAGCAATCAGTTTAGGGCAAAAACCGGAAATCATTTTTTGCCACAACATCGGTCATTCTCACACATGTACTGTATCATATAAAATATATAAACTAAGTATCTTTGAAATGTATAGAATCTAATCTTTTGTTTGTTTTTTACATAGCACTTTATCAAACTGTTGTCTGCTACAGAGTTACAAGTATTATACTAATAATATAGCATCCACCATCTCCTGCTTGCATATTTCTGTAAACATCTTAGTGGTGTGGCAGCCATGAGTGAGCCCTGCAAACCCTGTGGATGGACGATGCAGTGGACAGTGGGAGGAAGCATCCTAAAGCTCTTTGCAGCCCATCCACGTCTGATCTTGCTCGGGCAGATTCAGCAACACTGCCAGAGACTTCCTGTAATCTATTACAGTTGTTAAAGAAAAGGTCCAGGAACAGGTCACTCAGGTTAATCCTGTGTGAACAACTGTAAATGTTGTTTTTCCATCTTTACATACTGTGTATTTGAAATATTCTTGTTTAATTGTTATTGTTATTTACTTTATTGCTATCAAATAAATATCCAAGTAATATTGTTCAAAGTTAGCGTTATGTTCATACGTGTTACAAATGCATGTAAATCAAATTGAGTTCAGTGACAATTACTGTTTGTTTGAATCAATTTATTAATAACATAAAACCTTTAAACTAATGCAACACATATAACAATGTAACAAATATATTCAAATAAATAAATTTCTCAATACATAACTCATTTGGGAACTAATCTTTCTAGAAGTGAAAACAGTCTGTCCGTCCTCTCCCTGCTCTCCTCTCCTCAGCCTCTCTTTGCTGCCTCATGTCCTCTCTGATGAGGTCTGGCAGCTCATCATCTCTTTTCCTCTTTCTCCCTGTCGTAGGTGGCTGAGCCGCTTCGTCATCGCTGTTGTTTTGGTCACCCACTGCTGTGCTTGGCCCTGGAGTGTCCTCAGGGAGAGGGGACATTAGGACAGGAAGCTTAATGGAAGGCATCTGTCCTATCACCTCATCCATGAGGGCAAACCAGGGCCAAGTAGCAGCAGTGGGCTTCCCACTGACCCCCTCTCCTGAGCCTGGATACTTGCAATCCTAAAGGCAGAGGAAATAAAAATGACAGCAGGTAAATAAAAACACCACAACAACTCTTAGTAATTGCACATTTATTAACTTGTGTTCTTAAGAATTATCTTCTTGATAACACACATACGTACTTTGTATTCTTTAAAGTTATCTCATGTCTTCTAGCCTGCAAGGGGGTGACTTTCCCCTGCAGGCCCATCTTCTCCAGAATTGTCCTGATCACACACAACAAATAAGAGAAGAAAGGACACCATGGCAACTATGTTAATCCCTAAGCCCAAAGGTTTTCGCAGCAGAACACCAGAGGAACACCGTCTGGACATCACAGGTTCTGTACAGCAGCGGTCCGTGAGTCGTTTGGTACCGGGCCACGAGAGTTAAGGCTCCGGTGTGACATTTATGGTTTTCAGGGGTTTTATCGTTAACTCGGTTTCCCTGAGTCTTTCCCTTGTTGTAGTTGTGTGTCTTATTTTGAAAGAAATATTTACACGTTACCATAGCGACCAGAGAGCATTAAGCGGCAGAGAGGAGGATGTTACTGTCAATATTGGCGCATTTTCAGGAGGACACTGGTAATAAAGTTACACAATTACACAGTACATTCACGTTTATTATTATATTTACAAAATACCACAGTTTTTGTCTTGGTCGGATCATTTTATGTGGTTGTATTTATCCGCGATACCTTAAAGGCTCCGTGTCTGACATAAACCGGTCTGTGGCGCAAAAAGGTTGGGGACCGCTGCTGTACAGCATGAGGGTTAATAGAACCGTACTCATATGAATACGAGGTGTACATTGATTTATTCTTGTACATCCACGCCGTAGCGGCCCAATTCTTCACCCCAGTGAAGAGGTGATCGTTTTCTCCTCGTTTTAATAAATTAAGCCGTTTGGTCTTTGTTCCCCACAACATATCACCAATTCGAAAAAATCAAAATTAGCTGTATGTAAGCGGCAATACATGAAAAATCGCGGGACCCCCGATACAAGCTGGTTTACGGTTATTTTAAAGAAAAGAAACACGTCTATGCAGATGCCCAAAGCTTAACAACACGACCACTATAACAATTTAACTTTTGTACAACCAGATTTTCATATACTTACATATGAAAGTGTTTTCCTCTCCTGCTTCGACCACCATCGTTATCAGAAACAAATCTCCTCTATGACCCGCAATGAATCCTGGGATATAGTAGGACATGAAGGATACATCGGACCATCCTTAGAATTCAGGGCAAAGTAGGACGCATTTGTCGCCACATTTTGAGCACTCTTTGAATTCGGACAGCCTTCGGCGCATCGCCGTGACGTCATTGCCTCCAAATATGACATTGGCGCATCCTTCCCATGAATTCGGACACAACTAACCCTCAAATTCGTGGAAAAGTAGGACACATTTGTCGCCACATTTTGAGTGCTCTTTGAATTCGGACAGTCCTCGTCGCGTCGCTGTGACATCATTGCCTCCAAATATGGCATTTTAAGCATCCTTCCCCTGAATTCGGACACAGCCGTTGTCTCCATGAATCCCAGCTGTGTCTCCCTCCTGTTTCCCATTCCCTGATTACTCCCTCTGTGTATTTAAACCCTGTGTTTTCCTGTGCTCTGTTGTGTCATCTGCTGATGCTGTGTGCTTCGCTCCATGCTCCTTGCTCCTAGGTTTCTCTTTGTCCAGTATTAGTTTGTTTTTTCAAATTTAAAGTTATTTAGTTTTTGTCGCCTTCAACTGCAATAAAGCAGCTTTCTTGAGTTTACGCCCTTGTTTAAGCGTCCTGCATTTTGCATCCTACTTCCTGCCTGCCACAGCCGTATCATGACAATATTTCTCGACTGGCAACATTTTATGTACCGTTATACTTTTATATTGCACTGAACAAGGTGTAGTTACTATATGAATAAATAAATAAAAACATATTGATCATGTGCAGTTCTTAATAAAATGTCCTTAATGCATTTATATCCAAGTAAAGCTTAACTTCACTTAAACCAGTTTTCAAAACACAAAACACACAAGAAGCTGTAATAATTCTTATGAAGAGAAGATAATCTAATTTATTCCAGATTACAGTGAACATGTAACATTTAAGAAGCACAGTCAGGAGTAAAAAGTACTCTCTCTCTGTGTGTGTGTGTGTGTGTGTGTGTGTGTGTGTGTGTGTGTGTGTGT
>CAKLIZ010000842.1:7075-23981 GCA_922035795.1 Oreochromis mossambicus | reverse complement strand
TGTGTGTGTGTGTGTGTGTGTGTGTGTGTGTGTGTGTGTGTGTGTGTGTGCGCGCGCGCGCACACACACATGTTTTCTATACTGAAAAAATTTATGTATCAGGTAGCCATTACCAAATTGGAACAACTCAAATGTTCCATATCTCACTTTGGTAAAACCCACAGAACCACACAAGAAAAAAGGGTGAGAACAAGCTTTCATTCCTCCTGCAGAGAAACCACATCTCTGCTGTGTGAACAACAACCAACTTATAAAACATAAAACAGTAAAGTTACTAAGAACATATGAAAATGTTAGCACAAACATGTTCCCACTGTTGATTTTGCAGGAAAATAAACTTGTAAAAGTATTCTATTCAAAACTCCAGTAAAAATAGAATCTCTCTTTTTTTTTTTTTTTTTTTAAATAAATACACTTTGTAACAGGTAGGTATACTTTTGGTCTGAGGTACTGGCTTGATCAGCAGCTGGATCCTGGTGGACTACTTCAGTAAAGAGTAGAAGACATCTGGCTCTGGTTTAAAGTCTGAACAAACACACAGACATCAGGAAACATGATTACAAGCTTTGTAGTTTTACTTTAACTCCTCCTTTCATTGGCATGCTCAATCGGCTTTGGCTCTCTCTGCCATAGAGTATCACTTCCTGTTCCTGTTACATCGCAAATCACAAACGTAATTGTGCATATTTAAACTGCTGTGAGTTACTTTTTGGCCAAATAAAATGTCTTTAGAGAACCATCTTCATACTTGTTGTGATTTCTGCTGAACTCTATGCCTCTCTTAAAAACATTTTTAATGCCAATGAGACCTTTTTAACTGGATAAATAAAAAATATTTAGATAAAATTTGCCTGAAATAATTGCGACTTCTACCTTGTTACAGGAATGTTGTTTGTAGCTCGAGATGATTTGATATCATTCATTTTACATATGTTTCAAAAATTGTAGGCAAACAAAGATTGGATTCATAATAATGTAGGTAAAATAATGCAGTCTTTAAAATACTTGCAAAACAGGTCATTTCTTTATTTTATATATAATTCTTTTATAAATCCTGTTCATTGTATTTACCAATATAAGTAAATAACTTACACGCAAAAAGGAAAAACAAAAAACATCAAAACACTGGAAATCACTTTTGGCGGACTATCCCTTTTTGGCACAACACCTGTACAAAACCAGCCTGTTCATGTATCTAATTGTTTTTCCCCACTTGGCAACATCCAATTGGGATCAAATTCAGTCAAATTATAATTCAACACCCGCGAGTTGAATCTTTAAAGTACAGGCTGAGGGGTGGCATAGCAGCAATTTTCCACACCAGCCTATTAATCAACCAAAGACCCAGACAGACTTTTAATTTGAAAGCCTGAAGCTTAGGCTTGTCCACCCTAGCTGGAAAACTAAAAAAAAAAAAAAAAAACAGTCTTGTTTGTGATCCTCTATCGTCCACCTGGGAAAAAAGTGGAAAAAGGTTTCTGTCTGATTTCTCAGACTTTATCTGATTTAGTGCTCAGCTAAAATAATTATTATGGGTGATTTTAACATCCATGTAGATGCTAAAAATGACAGCCTCAACACAGCATTTAATCTGTTATTATACTCAATAATCTAAGTTTAAGAATATAATCCACCTCAAATGCGCACCAGTATGTGTGTGAAGAGGACTCTCTATTTACATGCACAAATTGGAGTCTATTAGATAGATATGATACAAACCACTGCAGTGCAGTACCTGTAATACCTACAGCATGTTCTAATCGCTCTAATAGGATATTATGGTCGACAGTATCGAACGCAGCACTGAGGTCTAGCAGGACAAGCACAGAGATGAGTCCACTGTCAGAGGCCATAAGAAGATCATTTGTAACCTTCACTAAAGCTGTTTCTGTGCTGTGATGAGCTCTGAAACCTGACTGAAACGCTTCAAATAAGCCATTCCTCTGCAGATGATCTGTTAGCTGTTTGACAACTACTCTTTCAAGGATTTTAGATATGAAAGGAAGGTTTGAGATTATCTTCAGTAATTATTGGCCAACTGTGTTCATTGGGTCAGTGAGCAGTGAGGTTTAAGAGTTATGATGGGCAGCAGTATAGCAGTGAATACAGAAGTGGGTATGCAAGTTTAACCAGATGAATTATAGACATAAAAAAAACAGACTTAAAATTGAACCTTGTTGTACACCGCAGAAAATGTGTGCAGATGGTTTGTCTATAATTGTTTTGTCTCTCTCAGAGAAAGATCACAAGCTTGAGTGATAATATTATTAGCATGAAAACTGAAAGAAGCTTGCTTGGCTCTGTCAAAGTTAAAGAGCAGCTGTACCTCTGGTCCTCTTTGTTCTGATGACTGGTTCTCCATAACAGACACCTTCAGTTCTCACTGCTGAGTAGGTTTCAGCTCGATTATTCTCTGTAGAATGAAACACATAAATTAAAACAGATACAACTACAGTACTGCAATAATATCACACTAGAGCTGCTGTAAAGGATTTTTAGGTCTGTATAAAGCTGAATTTATTCTTGAGCAGGAAGCTGAAGTGAAGGAGAGCAAAGTTATAATGTGCAAAGAGATGAAGCTAAACTGATCGTGAAAAACAATGAAAAGAGTCACTGTAGTCATTGTTTGTGCTTTTTGTGCATTTTTGCCTCTTTGAAGGCCCATTTGTCAACCAACCAATCAACATTCAGAATTCGCATGCAGCATCCACTTCCAGCAGCACACAGTCAGGATCATGTGGGACTTTATGGAAGTGTTTCTCAAACAAGGGAGAAAAAAAACCCACACCCCACATTTGTGGGACTACAAATATTGCATAAAGAAACATTCAGTGATAAATATTGGCAATAACAGCACGTTTTAACAGTATCTCAGTCTTTTGTGTTTTCGCCCCTACTTCTTAACAACTCTGCTGTGAAACAAAGTACTGGTGAGTCATTGTGTGAAAATGGAGGGTAGATGACCACAAAGCTGCCATCTTCTTTCAGCACAGACTCACACATTTCACCACAAAGCACAAAGCGAACAACTTCTCACAACATGAAGTCAAAACAATGACGGACTGTGTGGTGACAAGTGTGTTAAATGAAAACAACACCAGGAAGAAGATACTGTGGTTTTAGTTGAGAAAGTATACAGTCGTGGCCAAAAGTTTTGAGAATGACACAAATATTAGTTTTCACAAAGTTTGCTGCTAAACTGCTTTTAGATCTTTGTTTCAGTTGTTTCTGTGATGTACTGAAATATAATTACAAGCACTTCATACGTTTCAAAGGCTTTTATCGACAATTACATGACATTTATGCAAAGAGTCAGTATTTGCAGTGTTGGCCCTTCTTTTCCAGGACCTCTGCAATTCGGCTGGCCATGCTCTCAATCAACTTCTGGGCCAAATCCTGACTGATAGCAACCCATTCTGTCATAATCACTTCTTGGAGTTTGTCAGAATTAGTGGGTTTTTGTTTGTCCACCCGCCTCTTCAGGATTGACCACAGTTTCTCAATGGGATTAAGATCTGGGGAGTTTCCAGGCCATGGATCCAAAATTTCAACGTTTTGTTCCCCAAACCACTTAGTTATCACTTTTGCCTTATGGCTCGGTGCATTGTTCTTCACCAAAATGTTGTTGGATTGTTGGAACAAGTTGCTGTTGGAGGGTGTTTTGGTACCATTCTTTATTCATGGCTCTGTTTTGGGCACAATTGTGAGTGAGCCCACTCCCTTGGATGAGAAGCAACCCCACACATGAATGGTCTTCACTGTTGGTATGACACAGGACTGATAGTAGCGCTCACCTTTTCTTCGCTGGACAAGCCTTTTTCCAGATGCCCCAAACAATCGGAAAGAGGCTTCATCAGAGAATATGACTTTGCCCCAGTCCTCAGCAGTCCACTCACCATACTTTCTGCAGAAGATCAATCTGTCCCTGATGTTTTTTTGGAGAGAAGTGGCTTCTTTGCTGCCCTTCTTCACATCAGACCATCTTCCAAAAGTCTTCGCCTCACTGTGCGTTCAGATGTGCTCACACCTGTCTGTTGCCATTCCTGAGCAAGCTCTGCACTGGTGGCACATTTCGATCCTCTTTAGGAGACGATCCTGGCGCTTGCTGGACTTTCTTGGATGCTTTGAAGCCTTCTTAACAAGAATTGAACCTCTTTCCTTGAAGTTCTTGATGATCCTATAAATTGTTGATTTAGGTGCAATCTTAGTAGCCACAATATTCTTGCCTGTGAAGCCATTTTTATGCAACGCAATGATGGCTGCACACGTTTCTTTGCAGGTCACCATGGTTAACAATGGAAGAACAATGATTTCAAGCATCACCCTCCTTTTAACATGTCAAGTCTGCCATTCTAACCCAATCAGCCTGACATAATGATCTCCAGCCTTGTGCTCGTCAGCATTCTCACCTGAGCTAACAAGACGATTACTGAAATTATCTCAGCAGGTCCTTTAATGACAGCAGTGAAATGCAGTGGAAAGGTTTTTTTGGGATTAAATTAATTTTCATAGCAAAGAAGAACTATGCAATTCATCTGATCACTCTTCATAACATTCTGGAGGGTATGCAAATTGCTATTAAAAAACTTAAGCAGCAACTTTTCCAATTTCCAATATTTATGTGATTCTCAAAACCTTTGGCGACAACTGTACAATTTTCAGTACGGGTTTTATTTTAAATGTACTCAAAATATCAAATGAACATAAAACTGGTGTCCATTAGTATTTCTAAACCTCTGCTTTTCATTTGACACATTTGTCCCTTTTTCTTTTAAAATGAGCAGCTCGGTATTGGCCTGCAGCTGTGTTTATTTTATTTTAATTTAGTTATCATAAACAAAATGTAGGCTGACAGCAGAACTGTTAGCGTCTGTTAACCACAGACCACACAGTCCAGCACACAGTGAACAACACTCAGTAAACACATTGTTGTTTACTTTGATCATCATGACAAAAATGGTCAAGTTGTTGAATTTAAAACAAATGAAACTAATCAAAGAAAAACTGTGTAGGATTATAAGTGTAAAGTATGAATGTGAATTCTGTTTACTGTTACAATAACACACATATTTTTCACTTCACACTTTTAAGATGCATTTGTCAAATTATCTGATGCTATAGCTTCATTAACATCTCAGTCCAGAGTATCAATGTGATCAATAACTCTGACTTCTGACTCATGAGCACTGAACAAACCATTAATCAACTTTTGAGACTGAAATGGCAAAAAAAAAAAAAAAAGTGGGGCAGCGTGTCAAATGTGAGGGACCTTAAGCTGTAAGAATTCACCCCACTCTAATTCACCCCACTGAAGCAGACCTTGGGAATCTTCTTGTGCTTTTGGAGAAGTTTTAATGACATTGTGTGAGCAACGATATGGCTGCTGTGCATTCATAACATAGATGTTATTTAAGCCTAATTAGCAGATGTCTGTCTGTGGTTTCAGCAAAGATGTTTATTTGCAAATCCTCTGACATTGTAAAATGTTATACTTCTCTAAAGTATTAAAGTATATAGAGAAAAATAGAGTAGTCCTCACACAAAATACAAAATAATCTTGTAACCCTAATTGGATTATCCAAATTGCCACTAGGTGTGAATGTGCGAGTGAATGTGAGTGTGAATGGTTGTCTGTCCCTGTGTGTTGGCTCTGTGACAGACTGGCGACCTGTCCAGGGTGTACCCCGCCTCTCACCCTATGACAGCTGGGATAGGCTCCAGCACCTATCCCAGCGAAAGCGAATGGATGGATGGAATCTTGTAACCCCCCCCACACACACACACACACACACAAAAATAAAAAAGGAATATAGATCAAAATAAAATACCTCTGCTTCCTTTGACTGTTTGTTGTTGACAATTTGATATTTTGATGTCACTGTACGTGATGTCATCTTCTGCACCGTCTTGTTGATCTCCTTAAATGTACAAAATCAAGAGCAAAAAAATTTATTGAAAATGTTGTAAATTAGGTTTTAATCTAAGAACATTTAAAATGTAATCTGGTTTGTAATGTTAAGGAGCTAGAGTATTATATACTTGCAGCTAACTAATCTAATCTGATAAAGAGGCATGACAATCAACATATAAATTATCCAGAAAACAAAACCAAAAATCAACAAATCTGAGTCTCACCTTCAGGTTTCCTGTGAACACATCGTCTCACCAGCAGAACCAGTAACACCAGTAGAACCACAACACAGACTGATCCAATGGATGACAACACAGAGAGAACAGGCAGAGGTGTGGATGTAGGTGGAGGTGTGGATGTAGGTGGAGGTGTGGTGGTGTGTTTGTCTAAAATAAAGCAAACACAGTCATTAAGTTGTCGTCACATTGTGAATGTTGAAAGCTGCAGAAACACCGACAGGTGAGTGTGTCACCTGTGACAGTGATCCAGCTGGATGGAGACTCTCCATGACCGCTGATGTCACACTTGTAGAGGCCTTCATCAGACCTGGAAACATGCTGGATGGTCATGTGACCTGTAGGCTGCTTCCTGATGAGGGAGCCATCTTTATAGAAAGCAGCTGGGAGGTTGGAGGGAGTGGTCTTTGTTTTACAGAGCAGAGTGACGTCATCTCCCTCCATCACAGGGAGGACAGGACTCTGCAGGATCACTGATCCACCTCAACACAGAGACAAACTACAGCATTTCATCCATTTACACACAGCTTCATCAACACTAACTCCACACACTCAGCTTACCAGTGACTGTCAGGTTAACCATGTTACTGATGGTACTCTGATTAGACTCACACCAGTAAACTCCACTGTCCAATGGTAAAACAGTGATGTCACAGGAAGAACCAGACCATCTTCCCCACCCATCTCCACACTGAGTGATGTTGGGTTTGCTTGTGTTTCTCCTCAGAGTCCATCCAGCAGAGCTGTCGTCCTCCTCACAGCTCAGAGACACAAAGTCATATTCAAAGAACTGAGAGCTGCTGGGACTCACAGTCAGACGAGCTGTGAGGGTTACAATGAAAAATCGATGATTTCTTGTGTAGTTTTTCCTCAATTCTTCATTTCATTGGGTTTTTTTTTTCCGTGAGCTTCATTCTCAAACATGAACTCAATCAGGTCATATCAGTGAGCATTTATCAGGTTTAAACTGTGACAGAAGAAGGTTACTGACCTTGGTGTGTTGTGCAGCTCAGCAGTGAGATCAGAACTAAAGAGAAATGACACTCAGGTTGATTTGAAGTCAACATAAAGAACAACTCCACACAAACAGCTGACAAACACACAAACTTGTCTCTCTCTGATATATCTGCTCAGATCTCAGAATTACAAATCAATTGTCATAGTTGCTTATCCACCTTCAAAGAGTGCAAGTAGGGTAAAACATCTGTTATGAGAAGAGTACAGCTCTTTTGTCCATCACAGACTAACATTCACACGTACAGCCAGTTTAGAATCACCAGTTAACCCAACATGTTGTTAGACTCTGGGAGAAAACCTACACAGACAACACTCACTGCACCTCTGTGACACCTGCACTGTTAAAATTACAAATCTTTTTTATTCTCTGTTTTTTAATATTTCTGACCACATCCAGTTGGGGGGGGTTGCCAACAACCCAAGTATTCACAAAGTTTTGACTCTATAGGCTCCTCTTTATCCTAAAAGCAGCTCTTAAATTCATAATTATACATGACATTTGGAAAATACTAACATCACTTCACCCAGATTTTGTCATGTTACATTTTTCATTCATCCATTCTGTTTCAGTCATCTGAGGGAGTGGGCATGGATGGTCTGGACCACATCTGAGCTACCAAAGGGCCCTGGGCAGGTCTTTTGCAGCGCTAACACAGAGACAGACGAGCATTCACACACAGAGATTCTACTTACAGAGCAGACACAGCACAGATGTTTCCTTCATCGTCCTTCTCACTCATTTGAGCTTTTTCTCATTTCTGTCACTGGCACCAAGTAAAGCCCGCCCTCTTCCTCTGAGCACCAGCTTTTCTATTGGTTCAAACACTGTGGTGGTATTTAACTTTTGTCTTTGTCTAAAGGAGTGAACTAAATAAAATTATTCAAATACTCTACATCAGTAACCTGAAGGTGGATAAGCACAGTATTTTTCCCTAAACACTGTGGCTTAAAGCTGCCACACAAACACACAAGACCAGGAAATCATGAGAGTGAAGAGCAAGAAACATGTTTAAGAAATTAGTGTTTTAAAATAATCTGATTATGTCTCCTATCTGTGATAGAACGTTAATCATCTAACATTGTATATATATATATGACCACTAGAGGGAGATGTTGGACTTTAAAGTAAAGACTAACATGGATATAAGCAGCTCATCAATGATGTTTCATTAATTTGTAATAATAATAATAATATTAAATGCATTTGTTGATAAAATGGCTGTATTTTATATTTAATTTGTGGATACAGATTACCTTCAATTGTATATGTAACTGTAGGTTTCTTATTTGTGTATAAGTCAGCATGGAGATGAAACAAACTGTGTTCCTCGTCAGGCTGTAATACTTTTAAACTAAACTGCTAAACTGGATAAAACCTCCTTTATTCCAGAGTACTGGGAAGATAAATAAACACAGTCAGCAATACTTTCTGCTTACAGCAGGGGTATCCAAACTTTTTTCACTGAGGGCCACATACATAAAAATATAGGAGGGGCCACTTACTAGAAATTAGGTATATAACCTTAACTTTACTGTATTAAAAATCACTTAAAAGTGGTCAAATGTGTTATATTGTTGAATATAATTAAAGACAAAACTGCCTTCATCACAGCTTTCCATAAATGGATCTTTGTTGATTTATTCAGAGAAAGCTTTGGTAGCCTCACATTTCTTCTTAGACAGAAGATTTACAGCACAGAGAAAAAACAATAAAGGGGAAAATGGGACGGGTAAACTTCAAGCTTGTTATTTAAGTTCTTAGGCTTAGCAACACACCTATTAACGTTCGTTTGAAACGATTATCAACATTAACAGACTGAACTGGACTTAATAACATGAGTCCATATAATTTTAGTAAATTATTCTGGTGAGTATCAGCTGTGCTGGGTATGTAAATCGGGCCATCCAGCCGCGGTGCTCATCGTACGCCACTCGTGCCAAAAATCCGGACAAATGTCACTTGATCAAGGAGCAAATCTGCATCAGATGAGATCAGCTGACTTTGCGTGTGCGTGCGCTGTGCACAGCGGTGTGTACTCTGTGTGTTAACAAGAAAAATGCATATAAGAAAGTGGTGCGCAAAAGCAGGGTAGTGACAGAATTATTGATATTTGAAGCATGTGTACCTGCACATGCATGCTTATTAACACACGGGTACTGTGGAATATATTTTTTACTCACCTAAAGTGCTCGTCCTCTCGTCCACTCCCCGCAAAAAATTAGCAGCTGTGCGAGTGTCTGTGGCATCGGTGCTCGGATCGCATGCGATGGAGTAAAAATCAAAAGCACAGCTTTATCAGACAGTTGCAGTTTAATGTTGGCTGACGAGTCTTCAGTGCGTCGCACAACTGTATTTCTGGACATGCTGACGTTGTTGAAGTCCTGCACTTTTCCCGGGCACATTATTTCAGTGACTTTAACGAGGCAGCGTTTTATGAGGTCTCCATCTGAAAAAGGCTTGCCATGTCTTGCGATGGGTTGGGCGACCTCATAGCTGCTATTGGAGCCTTTTCCTGGACAATTTGAGCACGAAAAAAATACTGTTGCTGACCCCGCAGGAGAGCTACCCTTTGCTTTAATTTCTGCTCTCGCTCAGCACCAGTGTAGGATGCATAGGCCTGATGTTTGGTTTCATAATGACGTCGTACATTATAGACTTTCATAACTGCCACAGTTTCAGTGCAGATCAAACAGACACACCGAATTGAATTCTTTGAAGAAATATTCACTCTCCCACCGTGTCTGAAATTTTCTGCATTCACTTTCGACCTTTCGCTTCTTTGGTTCTGACATGTTTAGTAACGTGGGATAAATTTCCTCTGTGATTGTCCTTTTTGGTGGAGCAACTGCCTTGATCAACAGCAGCTCCCCCTGGTGTTAAAACTAAGAAGTGCAATAAACTCAAGCAAAAGTTGAAGTGCGGGCCATTTTCTATTCTATTTATAAAATTACTTGCGGGCCAATTAAAAATGGACCGCGGGCCGGACTTTGGACATGCCTGGCTTACAGTCTTTACTCTGCTGTACTTTTCAATAAAGTGAACCACAAATAGTTTGAAACCAGCTGATGAAGGTATAAACAAAAACCTTCATTTAGTTTAAGACTGAGTTTTGCACATGTAAGAGAAACTTTCAAAGTTTTCTTAGAACAAGTTTAAGAAGTATTCATGTTGATGAGCGATGAGAATAAAGATACATTTGCCCTAAAATAAGATATACTGACTTTCTTCAATGTGCTATTATTGAAGTGAAAATATTTTCAGGTCAAAAGATGTTTAAAGACGTTTTGTTGATGTCTGAAAATGAAAAATGATTTAAATGTTTTCACAGCTTTAAAACACATTTAAACTCAAATATCTGTTTCATCTCTCAGTCTGATGCAGTGAGTCTCAGGGAGCAGGTTTACTATCAGGAGTATTTTTCTGCTCCTCGTGTTCTTCACACCGGCTCAGAGGTTTGTTTGGACTGATTCCAGATCAGATCAAATCTGCATCGACTGGTTCAATGGGTCAGAAAACATCTTTTAACTTTTACAGCCACAGAAAACAAACGAGTAAAGACTGAATTCAAGAAAAACATTCAGTACTGTTGTTTGCAAAACTTTATTAGCAATGAACAAAGTTACAGAGACAATAAATTAATTAATAATATGTGACCTGGACTTGAAATATTTAAACTGCAGTAACAGACTGAAGCGTCTCCTTCATGGAAGGAAAAGTTCAAAGCTTCACAGATCAGAGAGGAAACCTCTGACTCTGAAGCTACATGGAAATAATTACCTTCACTTTGGTTTCATAACACTGTCCATCATAACATTTATTCAGCTGTAGCTGACCGATGAGTACTGAACAATGTCAGGCAGATCACTGATCGTCTGTAATCTACAGTAATTCGTCTTTTCTTCATCACACACAGTGTTTGTGTTGTCAGTTGGTTCAGTATGTGTGACAGTAATTATACTGTAACAGCTGATCTCTACATGAGGATTAATTTGTGTTTCAAATCTCACAGAAAAAGTTTGATCTTACAAACAGCTGAACTTGAAGTGATTCTGATACTCCAACATACGAGACAGTGAACTCATGAATACTGAGTAAAATCAAAACTATGAACAACATGAGATCTTTTCTTTGAAATGAGCTCACTCTGAAATATTTGTGTGGAGAAACATGAAAAAACATCACTAAATTTTGTTTGATGTGTTTTGTTTGATAATAGGAACTCCCGGATGTTCATCATATAAGTGAGGCAGAAATATAAAGACGTTTTCAAAGAATTTGCTTTGAACTTTTACACTGAGATGAGCAGCTAACCTGGAAAGCTGAATAAATAGAGCCACTGATTCTAATGTTGTACTGCAATATAGTAAATTGAAGTGGATATAATAGTCTAAAGAGGTCTGATAATAATCAGAGAAAAGCAAAATCAAAATGAAATCTAGACGTGTTTGTCATCTGACAGATTAAAATTCAGCATCCTCTGTTTCTGTGTTAGGATAATTATTGATTTTCAAAGAAAACATTGAAAAGAACAGAAGGATTCTCAAAGTTGAGCTATAAAACACTCCTTTGTTTTTGATAGAACAGATAACTGACAACAGCAGCAACAAGAAGCACAGCAGAAACTGACAGACCAACAATCAGTCCAACAGATCCATCCTCCTTCCCTCCATCCTCCTTCCCTCCATCCTCTGTGTGTCCTCCTGTCTGACCTGCAGGTGAGAAACAGGTGTGAGGTGTCAGCTGTCAGGTAGGTGATGAGTGAAGAACAGAACAGAATCCATTTCCTCTTCAAACTGCTGTCAGACATTATCTACTGCACTCTGATCACATCACTCAGACCAGCTGCTTTCTACAAAGTCTCATCAACAACATCTTTAGAAACAAACATCAACAACCAGGAAGCAGCTTCACCTCTGATCACACACACACTCAACTCTACTCACTCACCTGGAGGATCAACACTCAGGTAGATGTTGCAGAGGAGCTTCAAACCATCTCTTGCTTTCTGGATGACACCACACTCATATGTTCCAGCGTCATTAATCCTCACATTCTTCAGAATCAGAGACACGTCTCCATCCTTCAACTGTCTGTCCTGCAGATCCACCCGGTTCCTAAAAAATGGATGCTGGTTGGCTGGTTCAAAGTGTCCATCCCGGTACAAAAGGACATATTCTTCTCCCAGGCCAGTTTTGCTCCACTTTACAAGTCTGATTGTGCTGTTGTTTGGAGTTCGACATGGGAGAGTGACCTTCTGTCCAGACTCAGCTGTGATGTTTTTCTGGTCTGGAGGAGGAAACAAAACAGATCAGAGAGGTTAAACGTCAAAGTACAAATGTTAGCTTCTACAGCATCCAGACAAACAGACAATGCATTTGCCAGAAATCCTTCTTATAGCAGTGCTTGCACCTGGAATCCAATACCTTTGCCACAACTCAGACAGCACGTGGTTACGTCCACCGTGCCTTGTTTTCTGATGTACATGTCGAAGGGTCAGAAAATTGAAGAGCCCTAGCTATAATAGCAGGATGCCTTGCCTCCTCAGGCATAGCTGCTCTACTGAGCCTACTTCCAACTTGTGACGCACAATCCTCAAAGCTCATAGAGATTGCTGCTCTTCTTCTTCACCCTCTCATTCTCATCTATGTATTCATTTGCCTCAACAGCATTAACTAAAATTGCCATTTTAACCTCTGGATCATTTGAAGAGACCTTTCCACTGTCAGGCTTCACTGAACAATTGATTTCTGGTTCAGAAAGACACTTTGGTCCTTTAAACCAGGAATCAGCCTTCAGAAAAGATTGTACCTCGACTCCCCTAGAAGCCAGATCAACAGGATTACATGATGTACTAACATATTTCCACTGAGTTTGGACATTTTAAGTATTGCTGCCATCCGGTGTGCTACAAATATTTAAAACTTTGAGGTTTCATTTGTGATATATTGCAATACAGAGGTTCTATCAGTTCAAAAACTGATTCCTGCAACTGCATTTGCAGCTCTTTTCTCCACATCTTATCCATTCTACTCGCAACCAATGCAGTTGTCAATTCCATGCAAAGTTTGTTTCAGTGGAGCCACCCATGCTTTGCCCATTATAAATGCACAATGGACCTGATTTTGGGTGCTGCGCAGCAACAAGTAACTGACTGTGCCAAAACCATTCTTACTTGCATCTGCGACTGAGCAGAAGCAACCTCTCTGAAGTTAGAAGATTTAAAAGCAGAGGTCAACCTTAAAATCTGCAAGAATGCAAAGATCATTCACCCAAACCGTCCATTCTTGTACTACAGTAACTGGCAACACATAATCCCACACCTAAAGATTTCTGCATAGTTTCTGAAGGATTAACTTAGCAGATAACCACAATGCTAAAAAACCCCAAAGGTTTATAGATCAACCTCACAACAGACAACATCCCTCTATGTGAGGGCTTTGTTTGTCTTGAACTTGAATGTATCCAGCTGGATACACCACTGCACACCTAGTGCTCTCTCTACTGGCAAGACAAGTCCCTAGTCAAATCAAAAATCCTTAACTTCCTTGGTTGGTTGATTGTTGCTGCAGAGATATGGCAGCAAGTACCGATCTTCTGTTGCTAATCCATTTGGTGAGCTTAATGCCTCCTTTAGTACAAAGAGCAACAAGTTCTTGATGGAGCAACACTGCCTCCTCTTCAGAATCGAGGCAATCATCCCAACAACACACTGCAAAAGAGAAACCTGGCCCTGTTATTTTCCTAGGTCAATACTGAGTAATAAAATATTTTACGTTTATGGTTTCATCTGGGGTTTTTTTTAATAATGCCTTGAGATGACTGCTGTTGTGATTTGGTGCTATATACAAATAAAACTGATTTGAACAAAACTAATTATCTTCAAAATTGTTCAAAATCATTTCTTCTGCATCTTGAAAGTTATCTACTTGAAGGTGCACGTTTGAAAGTTGGACCAGGGAGTCAAACCTCTCTGATATGATTCGAGCTTTCAAAAAAAAACTAAAAAAAAAAAGCTCTGCTAGTGTTACAGATCATATTCATCATCAGTTGTTAGTACAGTACAGTTTATGACAAATGCAATAATCACTGCATAACATTAATTTATAAATCGATCTGTGTTTCAGTGGAGCTGAGGGTCTGTTGATCCAAGCAGGGGCCTCAAAAACTACCACTGTACCAAGTGCAGAAACAAGATGGGTTGGAATATGATCAGAGCCATTTACGTGATATGTTTTACGCAACATGTTGTTTATTTTCGTTGACATTTAGATTTATTTTTTTTGTTGTTGCTTTGTGCGTTTTTTTTAAAATTCGGTAATAATACCGTTAACTGTGTCACTGTTTTTTCCATGAATTTGTATGGATTATTTTTCATAATCCTCATTATTAATGTGAGGGGATGTTACGTGTAAACATGTTAACGGCTGGTCTGAACTCACAGACATTTGGTTTCTTGTGTTTTTCACAGTTTAGCTATTGAATTGAGTTCCTGCAGGTCCCACAAACAAAAACACATCCTGATAATAAGTGAACATAATGTGTGAGAGAAAGCAGCCTCTCATTATAAGACACTGTGAGTCTCTGTATACTGCCTTTATGTAGCTACAGCTGTTTGTATACACTGAACTAAAAGCTTTGTATCTTTGTGTCTGTGCGCTCTGGTCACTCCGACATGTTAGGTCCACACAGGCTCCACCCAGCCTTGTGTCTCCTTCACAAACACAGAAAAACTGAATCAATATGAAAATAATTCTTCAGTAAATGTTGTTAACATGTAAAGCAGACTGATGCTTTTCCTCTCTGTCCCACAGAGTAAATCTCACCTGCAGAGACAAACACGAAGAAGCCGACAAACAGCAAAGTCGAGCAGAGCGACGCAGTCACAGCAGACATTTCCGTGTTCTTCAACTCCGACGCTTCGATTGTTCTAAATGTCTCAGGATGGTTTTATTGAAATAACTGAACCTGAGTTTAAATCCTGACTACATGAGATTAAATTTAAGGTTTAAATGATCCTGAAAGTCTCTGACTGTGAGAACAGATCTGACTTTTTAGACACTCGTTCAAACTCAATACGTCCAAGTCATCGGGCGTTTATCAATATGCGTACTTGTGCGCACTTGCGTTCTCGTGTACTCGTGATACGTCATCAGTCGGAGACCAAGTACGCATCAAGCCGAGAACGCGAAAAAGTCCCGGACGTGTTCTCGATCCGCCCGTTTTATCGAGCATGCATCGGTGTGGACTTGGGACAGCTAAATATCCCGGAATGCATGTCGTCCAAAACTCAACAGCGGACTCCCGGCACATCGTTTTCAAACCCCCCCCCGCTCGCGGACTTCTCACTACTCAGGTTAAAGAAACCCCAGCAGCTGTCTATAGGGCTTTGGAGCGTGATGTCACGGGGGTGGGCGTGGAAAGGATTTTGGCCCCATCCGCCATTTTGGGGGTCTAGCGCCATGGTTCGTATTTGCTGTCTGGTCGGCTGCAATGTTCGATCGCACGACCGGCAAGAGAATAAGCTTGAAAATGGTTTATCTTTTCATTCTTTCCCAACCTGGAAGCAACATGAGGCAGCTCGTGTATCGAAGTTACCAAACGAAGGCGTCTAGCCTGGATAGCAACTGTGAGACGAGCTGATATCCAGCTCTCGTCCATCTCCAAATATCTGTTGGTGCTCCAGACATTTTCATTCCGGTAAGTTCTAAATATGTTCGTATCACTCTTTATAGCCTATTAGTTTTATTTTCGATGCGCTCTGAGGTCATAGCAAAGTAGAATCGGTCTCTATACAGTCCATTCTCCAAAGTCGTCTGGGTCTTTACTCCACTGCCGTATTTCATATGGGTTCAAATTTGCGATGCACTCTATTTTTTTTAAGTACCGCTGCTTCGCCTCTGGACGCAATCGGTCTCTATACCGTCCGTTTTCTTTGGAGCTGCTTTTAAGCATGATTCTTGTGGACGTCGTTCCAACACAGTGTCTCTTTTGATTCGTAGACCCCGAAAATGGCGCCGCGCTCCGCGGCGTGACGTCAACTCCAAAGCCCTATAGTATTGAGTGTCCACTAGAATAGAAATAAAAGCGTTCTAACATCTCACCTGCTTGTTTTTATTAAGGTATGTACACGTATGTACATGTACACTATTTTTATTAATAGAGGTTTCACTACTGAGGTTAAAAATGATATATAAGTCACTTAGATCACTTCTAAATGTTAATGTTTGGTTTATTTCAGTGTTTTATTTGTTCCTGAGTAAACCGGTTTGGCTGTGATTAAAGTTAAGCTTCATAACATGTTACTCACAGTTAAATTAAGAGGGGACGGCAGTAAAAACTCCGGACCTGTGACATCATCACGTACGCAGGTGTTCCAATTGTACATATCGCGAGTCCGTCCTCGCGTTCTCGCCGGGTACGTACTCCCGTGCGTTCTCGGCGAGTACGTACTCACCGAGAACGCGAGTACGTACTCGCGTACTTGGGCATTGATAAACGGCCATCGTCTCTGAAGGAAGTAACGTTAGAGTCACGTGTGTTTACGCTGCTGTAGGGTGACCATAAATAAGTGCGTCATAACTAAAGCAGTGAAATCTAAAGCAGGTCTGAGTGTTTATCAGGTTCAGTTCTTGAATGATCTCCACAGAACAACACAAACATCTCATCATCAACCATCAGCTACATACTAAAGACTATCATCAGCCAAAGGACTTCAACATGACGTCACTGTATAAAATGTAT
>CAKLIZ010000841.1:45389-80017 GCA_922035795.1 Oreochromis mossambicus | reverse complement strand
TCATCAACTCTGGACTCAATCTGCTGGAAGAACAAACAACCTCCAAGTTGTCTAAATTATTTAAAAAGAAAAAGAGTTCAAAATCTCTCCACCAGAGTGCTGTGAACAAGGCTTTACAGAGTCCAAATGGACACCTGGATTTGTTCCTCCGCTTCCTCCTGGGTCTTTCACTGCAGACCAATCAGACTCTCCTGCAAGGCCTGCTGACACAGAGAGGAAGCAGCTCACAGACCAATCAGGAAACAGTCCAGTACATCAAGGAGAAGCTCAGTGAGAATCTGTCTTCAGAGAAAAGCATCAATCTGTTCCACTGTCTGAATGAACTGAATGATCGTTCTCTAGTGGAGGAGATTCAACAGTCCCTGAGTTCAGGAAGTCTCTCCACAGATAAACTGTCTCCTGCTCAGTGGTCAGCTCTGGTCTTCATCTTACTGTCATCAGAAAAAGATCTGGATGTGTTTGACCTGCAGAAATACTCTGCTTCAGAGGAGGCTCTTCTGAGGCTGCTGCCAGTGGTCAAAGCCTCCAACAAAGCTCTGTAAGTAAACATGAACTCATCTCTTCATTCTTAAAATCATGGGAAATAAATCAGAGGTGCTCAGTTCAAGGAACACTGCCTTTTAATAAAAATTAATTAATAGTCACTAAGTCAAATATGATACTTTATATATTTCAGTCCAGCAGGACATGTCAGCATTTCTGAAATATTTTTGTCTTTAACTCTAATCAAAGCACAATCCAGATCCAGCCTATAAGAACATGAGCTCTGATCCTTCAGCTCGTCTGACAGGTTTATTATCCTCAAGTTGTTCACTTGTCTCCAACAACCAGGAGTTTAACTTTGTTTTTTTAAAGCAAATACTTGAGCTACCAGACTGCACCTACATCTTTTTCTGATGTTCGTATTTTAAGGTCTGGTTTGTGTCTCACCTTTGTTGCAATGCCCAATGTCTCTCTTTTTTTCAAAAATAAATCTGTTACCTCGTTGTGGCCAGAACAACATGGTAGACTTGTAGTCAAGACCGCCTAAACCTAGACCAAGACAAGACCGAGACCAAGTCGAGACGAGACCAAGACCGAGACAAAAAAGTCTTTAAACTGCAGCCAGATGCTGCTCCATTTATGGGTGTCATGTGATTTTGCTTTCGCACAGCCCTCCTCACCGCCGTCTACTGTCTCACTCACTTACTGAGAGGGCGCACAGACGCACGCCCCACTTGACTGTCGCGTAACCCACCCTCTCTGTTTTTCCTGAACTGATCCGGAATTAAAACAGGACTACAACAGTTCAAAATCAGGACTACTTAGGACTTAACCAAGAGAGAACCAGAATCAAAACTAGATGATAGTAGCACTAAAAATCATCATAGACCTGCACTACACTTATTTTTTAATTCTACCAAAGTCCAATATTTAGATTCAGAAAAGTTTATATAATTATTTAGCCTTCATAAGCCTGCATAACTTAATAAATATAGAATTTGAAAAGTAACAAACCTATCTTAAAAGTTACACTAGGCACTGTATACATGTTCTGATGAGATTTGGTAAACAACCATTTGACTAACATGTGTGTCTCACCTGCTCTTGTTCCATCTCTGTTCTGTCCTCATTCTCCATCTACCTCTCTGTTCCTCTCTCTCCCTCTTTGTGCTGACAATTAAGCCAAACATCAACATCATCAAATATACAGTTGAAACCAGATAATTACACACTCTTCAGAAAAAAACACAAACATTGTAACATCAAATCAGACTAAATGTTTAGTTTTTTTTAGATTGATAAATATAAAAAACACATTTGTTAACTTTAAGAGTAAAGAGAGAAACTTTCTGTATTTCTTAATTGCAAATGGCACCAAATTGTATTCAAAATTGAGCCACACTTATGGAGCTCCACAATTCTTTTCCTGGTGTTTTGGTTGCCATCTCTTGATTTTCCCATGTCAAAGAAACAGGCTCTGTGTTTTGCCTTATATGCATCCACAGGTTACTCACATGGACTCTACTAACCTATCAGAAGCTTCTTCAGCTCAGAATGGAATCGTCTGGAGTTTTCTTATTAATTAACAATAAACTTAGTGTATATGTTCTCCTAAATTTGATGAAACTAATTAAAATAGACAGCTCTCTCTCTCTCTCTTTATTCTGACATTTAACTAATTCAAAAGATATTTCAATATTTATTTATCTAAAACAAAACAAGTTTACTCTAAATTGATGTTTAACAGTAAAAGAATAAATAAAGTGTATGTAAATATCTGGTTTAAACTGCTGTGTATTGAAATTCATTGTCATGAAACGCTGTGTGGCAGGCAGGAATTGGACCCAAAATGCAGGCTCTTAGACACAAGGGATGAACTCAAAACCACAGCTTTATTCACGGGTTGGGAAAGCATACAAAGTAAACTAAACTGGGGAATAACACACTAAACTTACAGGGAGACACCAGGCGATCCGCACAGCATGAGGGACGACACGACACTGACTCAGAGAAACACAGGGTTTAAATACACTGGGAAGTAACGAGGGGAATGAGACACAGAAGGAGGGCACAGCTGGGAGAAATCAGGACTGACGAGACAAGGGAGCAAAGCAGGACACATTTACATAAGACACGGACCTTCAAAGTAAAACAGGAAGTATGACACAGAGACACGAACTTGGCACAGTGGAGACAGCAACTAAGAAACACAGAGACATAAACCATAAGACAGAGGACTCTAAGAACCGAAAGACACAGAGGGAAACTCAACATGCAGACAGACTACACAGAACAGAGGGGACACAGAGACACGAAGGGCAAGGGATCGAAACTAGAAACGATACAACTCACAAGAACAACACTACAAAAATCATAAAGAATTAAACATGCTGGGTCAGGGGACCCAGGACCCTGACATTCATCTTGTTTTGTCTTGATTTAGAGTGCTTTGTTTAGCCATGGCGGGTAACAACTGAAAATATGAAATATTTTGATATTCTTGATGGTAATCTAACTGAGGCCGCTGAAGTAAATGCATGGCCAGAGAGAGCCATCCTTTCCCCCCGCAAAAAAGAAGTTCCAACTGGAGATGACAATCATTGGATTATGCCTGCAGAAAGGGATTCCTTAATGTACTGTGTCCTCAATGCTCAGCTCTCAGTCCTCTACCCTGACAGAGCTGGACCTGAGTATCAAAAATGTGCAGGATTCAGGAGTGAAGCTTCTGTCTGCTGGACTACAAAGTTTAAACTGTAAACTAAATACTCTGAGGTCAGATCAATTGACATTTTTTTTTTTTTTAAAGAACCAGTTAAACATTTTTATTCAAGTTCATCCATATGATGTTGTATCTTAGTAATGTTAAGTTTTCCTTCAAAAATAAATAGATGGCATGTGTAATATAAAAATATAATAGCAAACTTTACATAAGTATTATAGATTATCTTTTATTTTTCAGACTGGCTGGCTGTAACCTGTTAGAGAGAAGCTGTGAAGCTCTGTTCTCAGTCCTCAGCTCCCAGTCCTCCAGTCTGAGAGAGCTGGACCTGAGTAACTGTGACCTGCAGGATTCAGGAGTGAAGCTTCTGTCTGCTGGACTAAAGAGTTCACAGTGTGCAGTGGAAACTCTCAGGTCAGGATTCAAACTTTAACACATATGATCATTTAAAATGTGAATTATATTATTGATTGACTTATCAATAAAGCTATTAGCTGAACTTATATTTATATTTGAGTGGATTATTAGACTCTGAATTACTGTGTAAAATTTGTCACAGTCATGTTTGTTTATTTAAAAAAAAATTATGTTCTGGCCAATTTACATAAATTTGGCTAATCTTCCACAATATATACATTTGATTTCGTTAGAAATAAAATGTACGAATTACATATTTTGCTGGATATTGGGTATTAATGAAATTATTGTCTTTAATGACACCACATTTCCATATGTAGGAGGTTACTGGTGGTAATGTTTCAGTGTTTGAGTTTTCCTTGCAAAGAAAAATCTGGAATTTAACAATACATATTTTAAAGCTGTTTTCTCCAAGGGGATTTGTATTAGTGATGGTAAATTTGATTTTTTTTTAACCGAATCGAGTTTAAATGAGTCACTCACGAAAATGCATCAGGTTTTTAAGTCATTTGAGTCACTGAGTCGGTTGAACAGAGAGTGCCAAAAATGTACTTTTTCACTCAAACTTAATTTGTTTTTCTTTTCATGTAAATCCTACTGCTATGATGAGTGATTGAAAAATAAAAACAACTATTTTATAGAGCAAAAAAAATTAAGATTTCTAAATCGGACATATAGTTTGTTTATTTTATTAGTATTTCCTCAAATGTGTTAAATATATATTTTCTCATCTAAATAATTTAGTCAAATAGTGACTTTCAGATTATTTTACTTGCAAACTGCTGCTGCAGTAATGTGAGTCAGACACTGTTTTCTTTTTTTAATAGTGGTGAACGTTATTCTTGAGCTCATCTCAGTCCACAGCATTTTAACAGTCTTAAAGCGCCTATTCTACTAAAGGATCAAAGAGAAAACAACCATTTTAATCAACTAAGTGTAAGCATATAATCAATTACTCCTGAATAAATTTCATCATAGCTAAAAGCTGCCTAGAAACAACTCCTGTGTGTTAACACTAACTTCATTTTAAAACTCACATTTCCTGTGTTATAACCTGTCCTCAACACAGCATTTTTATTTCATTTTGCTCCTTTTAATGTAATGGTGCATTCTATTTATACTTCATCAGAGTTAACCAAAATATATAACCTTTCCTCCCTTTGCTCCTGCTTTAAAGCAAAAAACCTTGGTCACTTTGACAAACGTTCGTTATTCTGTAACTGCATTTTATATGATAAGACTCATGTGGAGCTGCATGTGTTATTTCGGTATTTTACATGTCACACAGTTTCATTACAAGCAAAACTCCTATTCAGTTCCTCTCTTCTGTCACTTATTACTAGACAAGCTCGAATTCAGTTAGAAGCTAAATGAATTTGAGGCCTTTGGCCTGGAATCAATACTGTCATGTGTGTTTATGGACTCTATATGTCTGTAAGCGTGTGCGATCCTTCAATAACTCATATCATCCTCACAGTAGATTCGCTAATCATAGCGCTAGCCAAAGGCTCTTGACCCTCAAGAGACGAATTGAGCCACAACTCCTTTAAAAGCACAGAATGCAATGTGCATTTCTATGTGTATAATCTTCAATGACACTTTTAACATCATCATAAAAAGCTCTCCTCTACCCTAGAAAGAAATCTATGCAACATCTGTATGTGTAAGCCTGCATTATAACAACTTATTCTAAAAATCAAAAAGAAATCAAACATTTTCTACTCGTAAAATCTTCGCTAATTTTCCCCATTATCATTATTATTATTCCCACAGTTTCCCTTTAAGTTTGGTGTACAACTTCCTATGAACACCGGCATTTTATCTTCTAAACAGGATTCAGTTCATTTTAATCCTTTATTTAAAAATAACAATTTCTGCCTCAGTGCTACCATATCTAAATTATCAAAAAAAACCAAAATGTCATTAAATGATCCTAAAACTTATTTCAATCCCCCCTTTTTTTATTTGAACACATCACATGTGTGTCCAAATAAAAACTCAAAAACTCAAAATGCATCACCCGGGCTTAGGAAATTAAAAGAAAAAGGTTAGTCTTATCATCTCTCCAAACACCTCAGCAATCCTCCTCTCAGGTATTTTGCTCCGGCCCTGAAAACCTGTGTTTAAGGAATGAAATCAGTTTAATCATCATGTTAAATCTTCTCAACCTCCTCGCTCCATCCAGAACCTGTATCCTTGGAACTTCCTGGAACCAAAACCTGTACTTTACATTTCATACTCGAATCTCCCCCCTTATGATCCAATCTGTGTTATAACAAAGAAAACTTAAAACAAAACAGTTATCAATCATGTGTTTCTTCAGTTAATGGTAACATGAATTATATCAAAAAATGTTTCCCCTTTAGCATCAAGCATTCACCCAACAATATAATGTAATACCATAATCTAACCCCAGTCAATAAAACAGAAATTTTCTCAAAGCAAACATCAGCAACCCCAGAATTAAGTCTTCCACTCCTCCTGCTTATGACAACAGCAAAACAAAGCATCCCCTTTCTCTTGCTGGCATGGTAAATTGTTTGTCCACATTTAGTCATCCCAACCTTGGTCCAGTCACACACACTCACTCCCATGCATTCACACAAGATATCTTGTTTTTTCTTTTTAGGAAAATAGTTCTTTAGGCCAGCGGTCCCCAACCTTTTTTGCGCCACGGACCGGTTTATGCCCGACAATATTTTCACGGACCGGCAATAAGGTGTCGCGGATAAATACAACAAATTAAAACTAGTGCCGGTACCGAAAAAAAGAAGATTTATTCATAACACACGTGAAAAGACCCAGGAAAACCGAGTTAACGATAAAAACGATAACAAAATAACGCTGAAAACCGATAAAAACCCTGAAAACCATACATTTCACACCTGAACCTCAACTCTCGCGGCCCGGTACCAAACGACTCACGGACCGGTACCGGTCCGAGGCCCGGGGGTTGGGGACCGCTGCTTTTGGCTTTTGGACTGGATTGAATCGCTACAATCCTTTAGACAGAGACTCACAGCCAATCAGGTCTCCTCAGCCAATTATAATCTGGAAAGCCCACCTTATGTTTGTTCTCCCGAGAATTTTGTCAGCGCTGTTAGTTCACTCTCTTGCAGGCCTGCTTCAGAACAAAAATGAGAAAAAGAGAGCTGATTATTAGCTCATCAAAACACAAAACAAAATCAACTGACAGGTTTTTTCTAAGTGCACTGTTACAAAACTAATGGGCCCCCTTAGACATGTCCATGTTTATTAAAACTCCCCTTATTAAAATAAAAAACAACAGCCTCAAAAATCTGAAACAATCTTAAATTTCACCCGTTCACTACACTGAAAACCTCATCAAAAGCTGCACCGTTCTGCACACAACAATGTCCCCTTTAGCACTTTACCATACTTAGATTCAGCATAAGATATAAACCCATTACAACAACGTATCATCACTAAATTATAAACTTCCTGTCCAAATCTGCACCTCTGAACAAACCTGACCACCGTAATCAATTATCCTGTTACTTTACCATTATATATTTCACCGAGTAATCCTCCTCAGTCACTGCTCTGTTTCCTCAACTGAAAGCCTCAGTCACACACACACACAGGAAGCTTCTTTGTCACCACTCACTCCAGCTAATTTGCATACTGAGTCATATCTCAACAAGTTGCTGTGACAAGAGAAATGCCTGTTTAAACCTTAACACATTATTGAATTATTTTCATTTTCTTTCTATAATAATCACTGGTTTTGATCACTCAGTACGAGAGCACTCCTAAGTCACTCTTTTAAAACTACTTTAATCCCTTTTCTTTTCCATAACTCACTCCCTTTTCATACAGCTTCTTTTGAGTTATTCCTCAACTTCAAACTCAAGTGTATTTTCTTCAACATTCACACCATTTTAACACTCATACAATTAGCAAGCTGATCTTCATTGCGTATGTTTGTGTTCTTAGCCAGTTTTAATCAATATCTATGCATTAATCTTCATGAGCTTGTCTTTGTAAGGTTAGTGCATTTTCGGTCTGTGTGTATGTTATTGTATACGTTTCTTACTTTAGTGTTTCAGACTCCTTCACAATTCTCCACTTAAACAGTCAGTTTACTCTTTCCCAAATTTGCTAACCCAAATTTGATTTCCCACCTTAAATAACAGCATTCCTTGTCTTCAGCCAGGAGTCAGAGCTTGCTTGTGACGTTCAGGAACACATGGCTATAAACAATTCAACCAGAAACTTGCTGAACATTTCCAGTAATGTTAACCTATAACTTTCTTCCGACCGCTGCATGTGGAAAATTGGTCCCGGTCTGCATTACGCCTAAAAATAACAAAACTAAGACATTTTCATTATTATCACGAGTGCTTAAACGACCCGTTTCTCTCTCTTTCCTATCAAAAATACCAATTATGTCATGCTTATGTCATGAATATGAATGTAAGCGTGTTCTTCCTTGCATTTTATGTATTCATGTTAATGTTCAGTGAGTGTAAGCTGTTTCTTCATTGCATCTTATGTTATAATCAGGTTTAATTCATGCATCTTTTCTCTGAGTTCTGGATTCAAACCATCTCACTTCTGATTTATTCCAAAAACAATTTCACATGTAACAATTTGTGCATGTGTGTTTTCTATTCATTAATATAATTGTCAGTTATTTTCTTTCATTATTTTTACCTTTTCTAATGTTTACCTCTTTGTTGTGATGTGGTGGACATCCCTAAACCATCATGAGTCCAGGCTTCAATTTCAATCCAATCATATCCTCTATTCCAGGGGTAGGCAACCTTTCTGATGGCGAGTGCCATTTAAAATTTCCTCAGAAGTCAGTGTGCCATATGATTGCATTAGCAATAAATTTAATAACGCTCTATATGAACAGTTACACATTATATAGAACCACTTTATAGAATTATATTTGTTTGCAAATGTTGGCAGCTATCAGCGAATAGTTATCAGCTATTTTGAAACAAAAAAAAGACACTTTTTATTCATAACAAGAACTCCATAACAGCAAATGAACTGTACAACAGAAAATACAAATGCTATTTATGGTCTCCTCACAACAATGATAAGAAAAATAAACTGGGCCAATATGGCATGTTTGTTAATACAGAGACACACATGTTAATGTGATCTCTGGTCTCCCACTCAGAGACACAGGTCTCCGAGTGTCCAGCATTCAGACGGCTACCTGAGGACACTCATGTGAGAGAAAATCTGCTCACACAGATATGTAGAGCCAAATACTGTCAATAAGGCCTCTGCAATGTTCTGAAGACAGTTAAACTTGTCAGGTAGTGATGTCCGGCCTGTGAAAATGCAAGTTCCATGAACACGCACAGCTGTGGATTCCAGCTGCTTCAATGTCGCATTAACTGGCATTAACTCAGCCACTTAATGCGAGACAAATCCAGCTGCTCATTAAAGATTTCTGGTTTAATCAGAAAATAAAACATTGGTCCATACACCTGAAAGTCCCAAAAATGCATTGTGTCTCGAGTCTGTGGATGCATTTTGACTAAAGACCGGCCCCCCCAGATATTAAAGTCATAAAGCCTTTGAATGAAAACAAACGCTGTTGTGACAGTGATGTACACTGTCTTGTTGGTAAATGTATGATTTCTATTCATTTTACATCAGATAAAAACTTTGGTTGTAAGCTTCAGATAATTATTTAATAACAGCCAGACATTTTAAATGAGAATAAGAAAGTATTTCTTTGTGCCCCCCTTTCCCTGTTATTGCCCTACCTGGCCCCCTGGCAAAACTTTGCTAGATCCGCCCCTGCACAGTTACCAGCTGTCAGCTACATAGAAAAGGATCCTGGTGTTATTTGTCTCTCAGAAACAGTTCATAACTTCCCTTCAACTCATTCATGTCACCTAAAAGGTAAACCTGTTTCTCCATCACCTGTTCAGCTCTGATGATTCAGTAAGGACATCTCCTGGTTTCATCTGCATGTTTCCCTCTCACCAGATATACAAACCATCATGACCATTTAATTTTATCATCCAATTCAGCACACTTCGGATAAACAACAGGCATCTGCCTACCTTTTTGTTAAAGGCGCCTATCCACTCGGTTTGGTTGCCGGATCATGACTGCCCGTCTGACCACCTCAGACCCAGGACCGTCTACACCTCCAAACACACTCTCCCCCTTAACCACCGGACGAGCCCCCAAATGTTAAGATTCAGAAGTTAAGGAGAGATATACAGGAAATCCAAATAACAACACTGGTCCGGCCGGGTGGAGTCAAACGATGATTTTAATGAACACACGCAGCGTGGTTAGATGTAACACTGTACGCAGACAGCATCAGATCTCCACCCAGCAACTACACAAGAATAGTTTTATACCATCGAGGTATTTTTAATGACGCCCTCTCTACGTCAGTACATGCATGAGTTTGAAAACCACAAATGTTCTGTTGACAACCTTTAATACAATTTAAAAGAACATCATCTTCACGGCAGGTGCTTCCTGTCACTGCCAGACGCTCGCTTATCTCAGAACATCAGCAGCATGTCTTAAGGCACACTGTCACTTGTGCAGACACAATTTTGCAGTTGCAAGCAAAACATGATTAAACTTTCACCTATAAATAAACCCACTAACTGGATGTGTGTCTTGTCCTTAAATGCTCTCTCATCTCACCAGTTGCACTTCTGACCTTTCACCAGAACAGAGGCTCATCCTTACATGTAATAACCTAACTGGAACTATATATGTTTTTTTTTTTTTGTTTTTTTTTTTAACCTGTCCCGTTTGGTTCTTTTGCCATCAGAATTATTGTCTAAAGGCGAAGAAAGATGCCCAACGGATTTACTTTACCAAATGGACCATCCCAGCCTTGCCGTAATGGTCCATTTGATTTACCTATTGTTTATTTTATTTTCATTTGCTGAATACGGGACAGACTTGACTGGGGGAAGGAAAGGGGAGAAAGAAAGAGGGAAAGAAAAACAGCAGGGAAGAGGGACGGGGAAAAAGGGCAAAAAACCAAAAACCAACAGAATAAGCAGACAAAAAATACATATATCGATCACCTGGATCACCTGTTGAGAAAGAAAGAAGAAAGCAAGCAGAAGAAAACGAGAGTAATAAACATCATCACAATGATCTATGGGAATATGTCAGTAAATACTAAATATTAAACATTATTGTGCAGCACGTAAGATCGACAGCGCACAGTGTGCTTTGAGGTAGGAGCCAAAAAGGGTGTAGTTTGTGTGTGTGATCACCTGTGTGTACACCTGTGAGCATGGACGCGGTTGTTTTTTTTTTTTTTTTTTTTAAAGGTTCCTTCATGTAATGATCGGCTAGAGGGTGTGGGGGGCCACTGCCAGGTCCTCCAGGGCATGACGCAGGTATGGAGGAGATCAAAACTCTAGACATCCAGAGGCCCCCAGAACACAAGAGACCAAGGAAGACCAACAGAGGGGCAGCCGCGTCACTATCCCAGAAAGAGCTGAGGAGAGTCCCAGATGAGGGGTCACTCAGCAGCCGCGGAGCAGAAGCCAGGGGGGGTTGCAGTGACGTGCCCGTGAGCTCCGCCGGCAGCCAGCTGTGCCTGAGTGACCGAGCTCCGGGCCGAGAGGCCGAGGGCACCCCGCCTCCGAAGTGGCCCGAGCGAGCCCCAGGCTCCAGGCCCCGATAAGCAGCCGCCAAGGAGTGAGCCGGTGTGTACCTGGGCGCCCACCCCCGGACACACAGAACCACCAACGCACCGATGTCTGAGGGCGTCCGCCACCGGCAGGGGAAGTGGTGGGGGGAGATAGGCCTCCAAACCTTGGAGGGCCTGAGATGTCCCCAGAGAGGTGGCGTCTGATACCCAACCTGACATATAGACACAGACATACAGGCACACACAGATACAAACATCCATTCCCACCCTCATGCTCTCATAAGCAATTATTCCACACTCACCCAACGTGGAGACAGACATAAAGAGACGCTGTACACACAATCACTCTCCCCAAGCGTACTCTAAGAACCGGGTCTGGGTACCCTTGCCCCTGGAGGGGGAAACTGCACCCAGACCCAGGTGGTGTTACCCTTTTCCCTGCGGTGGGGAGAAGCAGACCGCCCCGACTCCGTAGCAGCAGGGAGGCCCCACATTCCAGACCCCAGTCGGACGGCCAACTCCTCCTCCCAGCCCCCCCGCTCCAGCAGGCCGCAGAGAACAGGGGTGTGTGAAGACTCCAAACCTCCCTCCACCCGCTCATATGTAGTGTTGATGCATGTGTGTTCTAAGGTGCATTTAAAACCCAGGAGGGCATGGAGCTACCTGCCAGAGCAGCAGGTAAGCGCATAGCCCCTCCTGCTAGCCCTCAATGTCTACGTGTATTTAAAATTGAGAGGTGGCCAACGACGCCAGGGGTGAGGTGTACACCCTGATGGTAATTTGGATTCTGTGTGGCGTGCCCACCCCCAAGATCCTATATGTATGTGTAATGAGAGTGTGAGTAATGTGAATGTCTAAGGTGTGGGATAAAATTGAGGCAGAGGCAGCCAGAAGGGGACAGAGGGGGGGGATGCCTCCCCTGCACCCTGGTGACACACCCCTACCCCAAGGCCCTGCATGTGTGGGTGATTGTGGTGGAGCGGGAAGAGGGAGGCAGCTGGAGATGGGGAGGGAAGGAAGGGAGGGGCAAGTAACCCCTCCCTGGGGCCAGCTCCCCCGCTGACCCCAGTAGGTACCCCCATACTCTGCAACCCGCCAGGGAAAGGGGGGCCCAGGCCCATCCGGACCGGGGCCCAGCGCGGCAGCGCTGCCCGGCCCCACAGAGCCCGGGACAGTCCACCCGACCCCACCACAGAGAAAACTGCACCCATCCCATCATCCACTCATCTTCCAGACTACACTAGACAATAGACGCCCAGGCTGAGATCTTCCTCCACCTCTCCTGTATCTCCCCCTCCTGCAGAGAGAGTTCCTGAAGAGAGGAAAGCTTCTGCAAGATGTGACAACCTCCCCCACCAGTTGAAGAGCCCCCCAGGTGGCTCGATGCACCAGCGGCACCCTGCGCCAGGGCCGGGCCCCCATACACCCACCCGCCCACAACCCCGGCAACACACCAACCAGGACCCAGCCCCTGAGGCCCGGCCAGGGCCCCGGCCCAGAGACGGAGCGCCCCCAGAACCTCACGCCTGTCCTGGACCCACCCAGGGGCAGCCAGGCTACCAGGTCAGTAACCCACGTCCGTCAGCACAGACCCTCCCCTAGCCCCGCTGCACGCAGCCACGAGGAAACCGTCACCCAAGAGCCAACAGAGCCCTTAATTGGCCATGACCGCTACCCCGGGTTGAGCCCCCCACGGAAGATGCTCCTGGGGAACCCCCCGATGCCCCAAGCCCGTCCCTGCCCCCACACCCATCACAACAGTGAAGGCGGGACCAAACTATGACCCCCCACCCCCACTAGGTGATGGAGCTGATCAAAGGAGCCCAGAGCAATTGATCTGATGTGGTGGCAGAGGCTGTATCAAGACTAATGTAATCTAATAGATAATTTCTATATTGGTTAGAATTAAGATTATTTTTATTTTTCCAGTTCATGAGGACTGTTTTCTTGGCTATGCATAGGGCAGTGAAAACCATATGGGCTATATTCTTTTCCGTAGTGACATTATCTAAGCTGCCCAACAAACACACTAAAGGGGAAGTTGGAATGTTACATTTCAGACACTTTGATAAGTCTTCACATATCTCGCGCCAAAACTTCTGAACTGGTGGACAGAACCAAAGAGCATGGATATAATTGTCCGGTGAATTGGTTTGGCAGTGTGAGCAGTTGTTGGTAGACGTAAAGCCCATCTTGAACATCCGATGACCTGTATAGTGTACTCTATGTAGTATTTTGTATTGAATTAATTGAAGACTGGGGTTTCTAATTAGATGAAAGGTTTTTAAGCAAATCTGAGACCAGAAGTTTTGGTCTAAGTTAACTGATAAATCCGCTTCCCATTTTGCAATAGGAAGTGATATTGATTCATCTGTTTTAGAAAGCATTCTGTATATTTTGGACAGTAATTTGGGGGTTTTAAGAGTAAGAATTTGAACCACACTTGGTGGTGTTTGTAGTTCAACTTGACCTGGTTTAAATCTCTTTTTTACTATGGATTTAATTTGTTGATACTCTAAAAATCTTTTCTTGTTGATCCCATATTGTGTAACTAGTCTGTCAAATGAAATAAATTCTGTTCCTTCTAGTATATGTTCTAAATATGGAACTATATATGTAATATGTTGAATAAATGTTTTAATCAAGAACCTCTACTAAAAGCTTAATCAAAAGATATAAATGCATAAAAGATAATAAAGAATAACCTGGTGAGAGTCTCCTGAGACTCTGCTTTCGGTTTCACTTCCTGCAAAGCATGTTCTGCAAACCTGCAGTTTCCTGTCAAGACTTTTAGCATTGGCTATACTCAGAGGTGAGCCTTTCAAATAATACAATGTAATCTGCATATACACATTTTAAGATTATAAAAGCATTCAAGAGCATTTAAGATTATAGATTCAACTCAACAGTTTAAAGTGATTCTCACTGGACCTGTAATAAAGGCTAATACGATACCAATATGTTTGAACATCTGAACGCAATATCAATAGTGTTATTAATGGAATGGTAATGATGATTATAAAAAATAGCAGCAACTAATAGCAGCAAAATATTTCTCTCATCTCTACATCTTTTCATCTTTGCACAAAAACGAAAGTGTAGACTGAATGTTATATTGCATCAGTCAGACTATCAGGCTTCATCTCAGATGAAGGAGTGACTCTTCCGTGGTAACAAACTGTGAGTTTCAGCAGCTGAGAGGCAGGAGGGAAGGGTGAGTGAGTGGTCTTGAACTATTATTAATTACTTTCTTTTACTTACTTACTTTTTCAAAGTAACTTGCCCAAAACTGGCTGACACTGAAGAAGTCACTTGGATGAGTGACGAAACGTTTCTCCCACAAAATGCTACGTCCAGATGAACAGAATCAACTTTTGGAGATTTACTTTCCTGGATGATTGAGAATGCATCAAGACGTTTAGGCAGCATGTTTCTGGCCCCACACATACAAAGGGTCACACACTGGATCTTGTTTTCTCCCTGGGTTTAAATATACATGATGTATGTGTGGAGGATGTCCATGTGAGTGACCATAGCTGCATATTTTTTTAACTTGTTATTTTACTTGGATCCTTCATCTCCTAAACTGATGATCCAAAGGCGGATTATAAACCAAGATGCTGCTGGAAGGTTCTCTGCCATGTTTTACCCTCGCATGGCTCCTAGTGACCTCGACTCATGTATTTTATCTTTTAATGATCAATGTAAATTGTTGGAAAGCCCACTGATAACATGTTGTTTACATGGCTAAAATGTTATGGCTCATTCGTTGATAGTATTTTCGCCGTAGAAATTGTTATGTCCTATATTATTGAACCCACCATGTCCATGCTGATGCTCCTTGAACGCACCACATAGGTACTTGAGGCCATGTGGCGGCTGCTAGTCTGTGTTCTCTGTATTTTTTCTCCTCTCACCGCCAACCTGTGTTTCCTTGGTTTTTTGCTGTATGTGAATGACAGAAGGTGGGTTCTGATTATATGATGTTGTGTAGGTCAAATGTTATTGAGTGTGTTTATTCACTCGTGAGGGTGAATAAACGCTAATGCGCTGCTAAGCTAATTGATGCCAGTTGTAACCTTGTGTGCAGGGATTGTTGAGGTGTTCATACCTGTGAGTGCTCAATACAGTTTCCTTGTGTAGAATAGAATAGAATAGCCTTTATTGTCATTGTACAGGGTACAACGAAATTGGAGTGCCACTCCCTTGGTGCAAAATGCAATAATAAATATAAATGTAAAATATAAAAGGTACAATAAAACAAACGTAAGTACTCAAACAAAAGTAAGTATGATATTTACAGGATAGCAGCATTAATATAATGACAGTATGAATAGCAGCATAATATAATGACAGTGACAGTATGGTATGGCTAAGCAGGTTCAATTGTTTTTGTGCTTATTTACAACGGTGATAGCTCTGGGAAAGAAGCTATCCCTGAATCTGTTTGTCCTGGTTTTATGTGACCTGTATCGTCGGCCTGACGGTAATAGTTCAAACAGTTGATTGCTGGGGTGAGAATGGTCCTTGATGATATTGCCAGCTCTGCTGAGGTACCGAGAGTTTGCAATGACCTCCAGGCTGGGCAGAGAGCAGCCAGTGATCTTCTGGGCTGTGTTGATGACCCTCTGCAGTACTTTCCTGTCTGCAGCTGAGCACCCTGCATACTATGTTGTTATGCCGTACGTTAGGATGTGTAATCGTGGATCTATGTTTGGGTGCATTGAATGTTTGACGCGTGCTTTACTGATGGTTCACTTTATATATCATCACTACAGACCTAATAAATCACCTGGACTTGGAAGTCTGCCTCCGTGTTCTTTAACCTGAACACACCCACCGTACCTGGCCACTCTAAATCAGCTAAACTCCTGGAGACAACACTTTCTCCATTTTATTTAGATACAGCGGCACCTCTGAAGCAAAGTGTTGTCCACTCTTCAAATATCTATCCCTGGATAAAAGAAAATACTCAAAATTTCAGGAGATATTGTGGCAAGTTAGAACGTTTATGGAAGGCTTCCAAGCTTGAGGTTCATCGAGTACATCTCAAGGAATCAATATCCTCACTTAATGACATGATAAAAAAAGCTGGAACTGAATATTTTCCAAATCTAATAGCTTCAAAAAAGAACAATCCCAAAGTGTTGTTTGATACAATTATGAAAGTGGTCTCTCTTGATATTCCCCGTGTACCAGTCTATATTCAATCTGATTGTAATGAATCTTTGAACTGTTTTGTAAATAAGGTCGCTGCCATCAAGTCTAATATTTCTCCATCATCCTCCCAGTATCACACTGACATGTTGTTACTTCTGATACCAGCTCCTCTTTTACTCCCGTCACCTTACAGGACGTTAGTGCTCTGCTTGGTTATATGAAACTGACTCGAGGCCACCTTGATGTACTTCCTCCTTCATTTTTCATTAGTGTGTTTGACTCTATTGGCCCCTGTATTGTGGACATAATTAATACTTCTCTTCATACTGGCTCAGTTTTAAACAAGCTGTCGTTGAACCAATATTAAAGAAACCAAATTTGGACCCATCTCTTCCAAGCAGTTACAGGCCAATATCAAAATGACCATTGGTGTCAAAGATCTTGGAAAAAACAGTTGCAGAAAAACTAAACATCTTTCTGGAGAAAATCAATGCTCTGGACATTTTCCAGTCTGGTTTCTGTAAACTGTTCTCCACTGAAATGGCTTAACTTACAGTGTGTGGTACCATTCTGATGGCAGCAGACTGTGGAGAGTACACCGAGTTGGATCTCACCTCTGCTTTTGATACTGTTGATCACAGCATCATGATAAATAGGCTGAAGGACTTGTTCAGGATTACTGGTGTTGCTTTAAAATGGTTTCAGTCGTTTCTATCTGAAACATCTTTGACTGTCTGTATGAATCATGTATTGTCTGAAACATCAGTTCTGCCTTCTGGGATACCTCAAGGATCTGTTTTAGGCACGATTCTCTTTTTCCTTTATATATTTCCTCTAGGCCACAGGTGTCAAGCTCCAGGCCTCAAGGGCCGGTGTCCTGCAGGTCTTAGATGTTTCCTTGATCCATCACATCTGATTTAAATGGTTAAATTCCTCCGCCACATGTCCTGAAGTTCTCCAGAGGCCTGGTAATGAACTAATCATGTGATTCAGGTGTGCTGACCCAGGGTGAGATCTAAAACCTGCAGAACACCGGCCCTCGAGGCCTGGAGTTTCCCACCCCTGCTCTAGGCCAAATTATCAGCCGTTACAATAATATTTCTTATCATCTCTACACTGATGACATTCAGTTATACTGTTCTTTCAAAGATTCTCAGTTTTATACATTTTCTTGTTTAAATAATTGTCCGTCAGGAATCAAACAATTGTTAAACTTCAACTTTCTCCAGTTTAATACGGATAAAACAGAAACTTTGATCATTGCTCCTGATCACTTGTCTTCAGAAATTAGGCAGCAGATCAGTTTTTAGGCCCTTCCATTAAACGAGTCTCAGAAACTTAGGTGTTATATTCAACAGTTCAATGTTGCTTTAGAAACTCTCTAAACAACTAGTTCAAAACAGTTTTTATCATTTAAGAAACATTTCTAAACTCAGACTGGTGTCAAAGGCAGAACTTGAGATGATTATTGATGCTTTTATCTCTTCTCTTTGGATTGTTGTAATGGTCTTTTTACTTGTCTCAACAAATCAGCTCTGGAGCTTCACACTGTACAGAATGCTGCGGCGAGACTTTTAACTGGCACAAACAAGAGGTCACACATTACTCCAGTTTTGGCTTCTCTTCATTGGTTGCCACTAAATTTTAGAGTTCATTTTAACATTTTAGTCATAACTTAACGTAACTTAAAAATGTTATTGTTTGGCTTTTTTCATTTTATTTGTTCCTGAGTAAATCGGTTTGGCTGAGATTTAAAGTTATAGTTTTTACACAGCTGAATAACCGTCAAGCAGACAACTGATTATCAGAAATGTGAGATGCTCAAGAATATACTCCGGTGTCCTGTTATATTTTAGACAGCAAGGAGTTTATTAAACTTCAGCAAAACAATCTGCAAATTTCATTAAAATTTAATAAACTATCATCTTGTCTTTATTTTTAGTTAGCACATACCTTAAACACTTAAAGCTGTAAGCTAATGATAGTTGTACGTCCAATGGATGCATGATCTGATTAGTCGACTAATCGCAAAAATAATCGGTGACTAGTCGACTATCAAAATAATCATTTGTGGCAGCCCTAGTGGTGAACATGTGGAGTGTTGTTAGTCTGGGTGATGAGTGTAACTGTTGAGTGAGACACACTCAACATGCTGCATGCTGGTAGCTTCTCCACACCTGAGCTGTGGCTAAGCTGAAAAAGAAGGTTTTCTGAGAAAAACTGAGAGGACTGAGTTAAATAGAGGCTAGAGAGTAACACAGAGCAGCCACAAAAGCTGCTCACACAGTTTAGACAGACCTGTTAGTTAGTCAGACCAGCTGACTAGCGAACCAGCTAACTAGCACACTGGCTAACTAGCACACCAGCTGACTAGCAGACCAGCTGACTAGCGAACCGGCTAACTAGCACACCAGCTGACTAGCAGACCAGCTGACTAGCAGACCAGCTGACTAGCGAACCGGCTAACTAGCACACCAGCTAACTAGCACACCAGCTGACTAGCGAACCGGCTTACTAGCACAGCGGCTAAATACAACACTGGCTAACTAGCACACCGACTAACTAGCAGATCAGCTAACTGCAGCCACAAGCTGAAGGACGATTAAATGTAGTGGAGATATCAGGGATGACACTGGTGTGTATGATTCACTCTTTAGAACTCCAGTGTGTCAGCCAGAACACCACTGAAGGCCAAATGATCCCAGGGTGTGGAATAAGGAGCTTAAGGTTCGGTTTTAGGCACTTTATTCTTTCACTGATTGATTCCTGTGGCTGTGATCACGTGTGTGGTTTCTTACAAAAAGGAAGTACACAATGCAAATACATGAGAAATAAGATGAATAGATAAGATACATATCCAGTTATATGCATACGCCAATATAGCTAACATAACCATATATAAGGACAAAGATCACAGTACTATAATGCAGTAATGTTAAACACAAAGGTGTATATCTACATCCTATCAGTGATCAGAGTACTGTAGTATACTTCAACTACTTACACTATGCTAGAGGTGGGTCGAGTATCCAAAAATTGTACTCAAGTAAGAGTAGCATTACTTTAAAATATTATTACTCAAGTAAAAGTGAAAAGTAGTCGTCAAAAAAGTTACTTGAGTAAGTGTAAAAAAGGACTTGGCGGAAAGACTACTCAAGTAGCGAGTAACTGTTTGAAATGTCCGATTTATTTATTAAATAAATGTTATCAGACAAACTAAAATAAATAAATATACAAATTATACTATTTTCAAAAGGAATACATGTAAAAACATCAACAAAATAAGGCACAACAATTCTAATTTCCAGATTTCAGTTTTTCACAACATAAAGCTTTTTCACCAATACCTACAGTAAATAATATAAATATATAAACAGTGCAAACAATTTCCAGTGACAAGATATGCTGTAAACTTTATATTCATTTTTGCTCCAAATGGCACAGCAGCCTCAGAGAAAACATTAGAAAGAGGCATCTTCAACATATGTTCATACAAGGCAGCTCAGTTTACCATAAGTTGTATGGGTGTGCATCTGTTTCTGCATATTTAGCAAAAATGTGCCATTTCTTCACTCAGTGAGGTGATGGTTAAGCTTCAGCAGCAGTTTGCTCTCAAGGTTCTTTCTGTGAAGCTGTAACTGTTTAACAGTGAACAGGAGTCCTGCATGACTGAGAAGTCCTTCACAAGCTCCAGACGCAGGAAGAGCTGTATTGATTTTGATTGACAGCTTCTAGATGTGAGCAAAGCCATGCAATAGATCCACACCTCCAGTGAATGGACATGAAAGGTACCTCTCCAGCTCCCCTGCTTCTGGCTTTCCTGACCCCATGGATCCATCATCTTCGTCGGTTAGGCTGCTGTTTGTGCTGGCCTCATCCAGCTCTGAGTCTAGGTGATGTCTGATGAAGTGGAGACCTGTGGAAAGATGTAAGGTTTTCAAAAGAATTAGGTCTGGTCATTATAGTGCTTTATACACTGCCAAGCTGCAGATGTTTGTTTGGAGCTAGCCTCCAAAAGCTGCCCATACACTGTACGATTTTTGGCCCATTTTGAGCCGATTTTTCAGTTGCGCAACCGTTTTGGGGATCGGCCCATGTTTTGTGTGTGCATCGTGTGTGCATCGTGTAGTATACATGGGGTAACGAAAAGCAGTTAACACCTCACGACCACCTCCCAATCAATCGTATGGTCGCATGATAATCAAACCAGTTTGAAATCCTGTCACCCCTCAACGCAGCCTCTCACACTGCGCACGCACAAACACAGAAATGAAAGTGAAAACGTGGAGCAGCACGGCAGTGCAGCGTGTGATCTGGACACAAGAGATGGAGGCACAACTTGTAGGATGAGGCAAGCTCATCCGAGTACGTAAGCTGCCACCCAGGCAAAAGAAAATATAGCTATATCACGTTTATTGTTCTAACAATATACCTTTCATGTTTGCACAATATAATATCACGTTCATACAATATAATATTTATATTGTACGAACGTGATAATTATGTATATTGTAATAACGTGATATTTTATTGTTCAAACGTGAAAGGTATATTGTTAGAACAATATACCTTTCACGTTTGAACAATACAATATTTATATTGTAATAACAATAATATAGCTCTATTTTTCTTTTGCCTGGGTGGCAGCTCTACGCTTCCATATCCGAGGCTTTTCAATGTGGCCTCACAAAATTATGACGACTACAACAACCATGAAGAGTTGGATGGACACTGCTGCTCAATCACAGCTACTTGGTCAATGTTTTTCATTAGTAATTTAGCAAAGTTGAAGGTGTGTGTGTGTGTGTGTGTGTGAGTGAGTGAAAGACACAAAGAGGGAGAGCGAGGGACAGATTTTGTATGATAAGCTTCATGTTATGGACGCACAGTTTGAGCACTCAGGTCGCATCAGAGCATCAGGCCGTATAGTGTGAGACCCTGCATCGTGACCTATGAACTTCTAACCTCTGCGGTTTAATTGTACAGTTAGAGCAGGAGCTGAATAACGTGACTGAAAAAACTTGCACGGTGTTTGCCCAGATTAATGCAGACTGTTTAAACTAAACAAGCTGCTGTTTCACATAATAAACCCTGTCAGCCGCAGTATTGCCTTCTGTTTTAACAGGGACGAGCTGTTTGCATGTGCGTGGAACTCTAGCGTCATTAACCAGGCTAGCTGTTAGCTTATAGCTCACGCTAGCTAACCAGCGAGTAGTTAAAAAGACAGCTGAAGCTGCACAAAACACCCACAAACTTATCTCACTACAACATAGCGCCGAAAATATGACTCGCAGCTCGAGCTCTACACAGCTGCTGTAACATAAGACTGACATCCAGCTAACCACAGCTAAAAAGATATTTAGAGAAAACTTACCGTTTCCTCAGGTTACACGAGCTGAGTTTTTTCACGCTGAAAAGTTGGTTTGTTTTAGCTCTCACTGAAGACAACGACACTGCAGACATAGCTGTTCTTTTGTGCTGCTCTTAAGCGAAACATTCTTTGTATGTGAGGAAAATGCTGTTCATCCTCTTCAGCTCTAGCGAAAACTCTGCCATGTTTTCATGTTTCTTCTTTCCATTTGTCGCTACTTTGAAACGCTTGGGCCGCTCTGCCCGCCACAGTTTCAAACTGGTCATGTGACTGCATGGCCACATCTCATTGGTAAGAAAGTTACCGGAAACTCCACTGGCGGCATGTTATCTAATGTGTTAAACTAATTATTTTTTAAAAAGTAACGAGTCAAATTTTGCAAATGTAGCGGAGTAAAAGTACCGTTTCTTCTTCATAAATGTACTCAAGTAAAAGCAAAAAGTATCTTGCAAAAAAGGTACTTCAAAAGTAGATTTTTTTTCAAAAACTTACTCAAGTAAATGTAACTCGTTACTACCCACTTCTGCACTATACAAACTAAACAGCATTAGTGTGACTTTAAGTTACCATCAGTACAGACGAACTGATGGTAGTTGGACAAAATAAAGGCTTTGCAATTATTGTGAAGGGCTTCCGGTTAAACTAAGATCAGCTGATTGATATTGATATTGATATTGATATACCTTTATTAGTCCCACAAGGGGAAATTTCATGTTAAGGCTGCCGACCTATTGCACGCAATGGCGGCGCCATCTTACCCTCCGACCATACATACATTACACAAAAACATCACATGGGGAAGACAGGTCAGAGAGGTATAACAATGGAAAATGCACCACATGAGGAAAGATAAGGAGAAAAAAATAACTCCCCCCAGACTGAGCTCCAACAGGGAGATCAGTTTGAGAACAGAAAAAAAAAACACCTCTGCACATAGCACATGAAAAAACTCTTAATACACCAAAGAAACACATGACAAGCAACAGGGGTGGGTAAAGGGTGAGAGACAGCCAATGTAGACAGTACATCCGGGCCTGCAACCTATGTGCTGGTCTCCTTGATCCACCGTCAGCATCGGAGGGGAATAAGCGCTGAAGGCGTTTGGAGGGGGGAGGGGGATGAGTGTATATCTGCATGTGTTTATGTCTGTGTGCGTGTGTGTGTGTATGTGTCCAGAGTTCAGCTGAGACAGTGTCCTTCGCCCTGCCAGTCTAAGTAAACAGTCTTCCAGCCAACCCAGGTGGCCTTGCATAGAATGGGAAGAACAGTCTCAACACAGTCATTATCAGGGTTTTGTTGTTCAGCTCCAGCCTTGAGACCGCAGCTGGCGCCAAAGGGGTCTCCGCATGAAGTGATGGTGGTTTTAACTTTAATGCGAACAACTCATATGAATTTCAAAGCTGTTCTAACAGTCCGACACTGATCTCTCAATCTCCCATTGGAGAGCCGTGAGCTTTCTATGATGTTATCCAAACTTACGTTCCGTGATGTTGTCATTCTTGTGGTCAAAGAGCAGGTTCTGAGAACTCACGACCGCAGTGCGCTTCTCCAAGATGTGATCCAATTTGCGCTCAAAGGTGTTATTTCGAGCGAGCCCCTCTAGATGTAATCCAGTTTGCACTCAGAGGTCTTGTTCTGAGTATTCACGGCAGCCGTAAGCTTCTCCAAGATCTTATCGGTGCTGCACTCAATGAGCCCATTTCGAGAAACTCACGCCTCGTCCCATCATTTCAATCCCAGCGGGCAGCCTTGTGGGGGTTTGAACAGCTGGTTCCGCTTCCTTAATTCTTCGATAAGCCAGGGCCAAGCCAGCTCCGATCAGCAAGAGCCCTGTTATCATGGTTCCGAATAGGTAGAAAATTACCTCATAACAAATTGTTTGCTATAGAACGCAGCTCCCACTCTTCATTAAAAACTGTGTTAATGTGCGATAAAATAATTGTTGGTGTTAATCAGTTAATGAGTTAACGAGATAATAACAGGTTAACATGCACTAATAATTAGACTTTGGTGACAAACTGATGAATATGTTAGGAATAGACAGTAACACTGAGGTAAAATCTTTATTTTACCACTCGCTGCATTCTTGATGTTCATGAATTCAGCAGGTTCATGATAGTCTGCAGCATTAATCTCATATTTCCATCTAATGTGTTGAATTTGACTGTTTGATGTTCTTTATGATCTCTGGCACCAGTTCATCTGTAGGCCGTGCTCAGTCCATCCATTTAGTGAAATGATGTTTAAAGGTCTCCTTGTTCTGTGAGCGTGCACAGATCCTGAAGCAGAAAGCCTGGGTTAACAGAGAAATGATCATCACTGTGATGATGCTCATCATCTCTGACTGGGACTTGAGGTTTTGTCAAAGCAGCAAAGAAAGCCTGGCTATGTTGGACTGGGTGTGGAAGCAGCTCCCAGTTTGAGTTCAGGAGACAGACACCCTCTCTATTTTGAAGATCAGCTTCAAACTTTCCTTTTTGATAAAGCTTATAGTTAGAGCTGGATCAGGTGACCCTGAACCATCCCTTAGTTATGCTGCTATAGGCTCAGGCTGTTGGTGGACTTCCCATGATGCTCTGCTTTCTTCTCCACTCCCCTCTTTTCACTCCTGATGCTTTTATATGTCACTACTGCATGTCCTTAACTTTTGTCTTCTCTCTCCTTAGTTTGTGTTTTGTTCTTGTCTCTCTGAGCTCATCTCTTCTCTTTCCCCTCACCCTGCAACACGTCATGGTAGATGCTCCTCCTGGAGCCTGTTTTCACTGGGAGGATCTTTGTGTCCTTCCCACCATCACCAAGTGCTGCTCACAGTCGACTGTCTGATGGTTGGGGCTTTCTCTCTAATATTGGAGGCTGTTACCTTACTCTGTTAAGCAGCTTGAGATGTTTTGTGTGTCTGCAGTCTGTCAGGCTGTCTGATCACAGAGGAAGGCTGTACTTCTCTGGCCTCAGCTCTGAGCTCCAACCCCTCCCATCTGAGAGAGCTGGACCTGAGCTACAATCATCCAGGAGACTCAGGAATGAAGTTGCTGTCGGCTGGACTGAAGAATCCAGGCTGGAGACTGGACACTCTCAGGTATGGAGAGAATGTCTGATAGAGGAGGAAGAGCTGGAAACATTTCCTGTGTCCTTCACTCACTTCCTGTTTGTTTCCTGCAGATGACACATGAACAGTCACACATGCAGGAATATTTAGCTGGATATCTAGCTGGATAGTACATGGATATTTATGTAGGGGTCTCCAAGGAGTCTGTTTGCAGGAACGTTAATGAGAACTGATAAGTCATGTTGAGAGTTTCATTAAAAGAAGACCAAAAGTTAGGTCCATAAATATTTGGACAGAGACAACATTTTGTAACTTTAGATACACTTTATTAGGTCACAGGTGTACCTGAGATAGCGGCCACTGTGTACCTAATTAAGTGTCAGCCATGTGTATGTTTCCCATGCTGTATGTCCACAGTCACAGTGACAGTCAGTGACACTGAGAGAAGGATGAAACAAGGCTGTGAATCATTTCAGTCTGTGTGTGTGACAAAGAGGCAGGCAGGAGCAGCTAACATTTGGAAATGGAACTCTACATTCACAGCTGAATTCACAATAAATTTGTTCTCAAGTGCACATTTAGCAGCTAATGCTAATACTGTTTTCCCTTGCTTTCTACAACTTGAGCAGCTAATGCTAAGTAGGCCACTTTTCTCTGCTAAGGATTTTTTTTGACCATGATAGAAACTCTGATAAGCAAATGCTGCTAAGCTAATGCTGTTTATGGGCCCTGTTAGAATCAATATTTCATTCTCATTCTGTTGTTTGACAACAATGTTAACGTCTCACATCATTATAACACAAGAGAAAAGGGTATTAGCGTTAGCTACTAATGCTTATTCACCTCAAATTAGCTTTAGCTGCTAATGGGAGCCTACTTAGCATAAACCCTTCACATCGTTATAATGCAAGGCTACCTGGGTTGGCTGGAAGACTGTTTACTTAGCCTGGCAGGGCGAAGGACACTGTCTCAGCTGAACTCTGGACACATACACACACACGCACACAGACATATATACACATGCAGATGTACATTCACCCCCCCCCTCCAAACGCCTTTGATGCTTATTCCCTTCCGATGCTGACGGTGGATCATGGAGACCAGCGCATAGGCTGCAGGCCCGGATGTACTGTCTACATCGGCTGTCTCTCACTCTTTACCCATCCCTGTTGCTTGTGTTTCTTTGGTGTATTAGAGTTTTTTTCATGTGCTATGTGCAGAGGTGTTTTTTTCTGTTCTCAAACTGATCTCCCTGTTGGAGCTCAGTCTGGGGGGAGTTTTTTTTTCTCATTATCTTTCCTCATGTTGTGCTTTTCCATGTTATACCTCTCTGACCTGTCTTCCCCATGTGATGTTTGTGTAATGTATGTATGGTCGGAAGGGTAAGACGGCGCTGGCACGGCTGGCAGCCTTAACCCAATTTCTCTCGGGATGAATAAAGTATTGTAACGATGGTTAAATGTTATTTTACAGTGACATGTGGTTATCTCTGCACACTGTTGTTATTTCTTTAAGATACATGTTTGGTTGTGCTGCAGGAAAAAGGGAGTTAATGTGTGCAGGAAGGGGAGGGGGGGTCCTTGTTGTTGTGTGTGACTGTGCTGCTGACCGAGGAGCAAAGGGGAGATTATAATGCTCTGGTTGGGGCACTTCAGAGACGTTTCGGGCAGTATAACCAACCGGTGCTGCTGAGGTCGGAGTTCCACAACAGACGCAGATTGCCAGGAGAGCCCCTTCGCATTTTGGCCCATGAAGTCGAGTGTCTTTGCCGGAGGGCGTTTGACAGCATGCCACCATCAGTGCAGGCGGAGTTAGCTCGGGACCAGTTCCTGCAGGCCCTGAGCCCTAAAGAGCTTCGTATGCAGACTCAGCTTGCTCGACCGGCCACGCTCAGTGCAGCTCTGGAGCTAGCGTTGGAGAGGGAGATGCTTGCAGGATCCTCTGGGGGCGCTGATGACACGCATGTGGTGAGGGCTATGTCAGCACCTGCGGAGCAGATGGAGATGCCGGCGGGCCCATGCAGTTTGGTTCAGACGGCTTCTCTGCAGTCGCCTTCCCCTCGGGCTGGCCCACGCCGCTGACCACAGAGCTGCTGGGGATGTGGACAAGTCTGACACCTCATCAGGCAGTGCCCCAAGCTTGCAGCGGTTCAGGGAAACGCCCACGGGCCCGTGTAGGTGGGAGTACACGGGCCAGGGAGAACGACATCCCCACACCACCGCCATTTCCACCCAGTGCGGTCATCGCTGTGGGCTGGACCCAGGTTGGCGACTTTTGCCATGTTCCGGTGATGATTGCGGGGGTGTCCTGTACGGCCCTTCTGGACACGGGCTCCAATGCAACGCTGGTCCGACCCGATGTCGTCCCAACCGGGGCTGCTGTGCAACCGACTAATGTGCGACTTAAGACTGTGACCGGGGATCTGGCCCCAATTAGAGGAAGGGGAGTGTTCCAGTTTAAGGTGGGGGCCCTCGGTGTGCCTTATGCTGCCTGGGTGGCTGACGTGCAGGACGCCTGCATCCTTGGGCTGGATTTTTTGTGAGCCATTGGTGGTGTACTGGACTTAGGCAAAGGCTTCCTCATACTCCCTGATGGGAAGAAGGTGCAGCTTATTCCTCCCCCGGTCTGCCCAGCATCTACCGCAGCATCCGCCTCCACCTCGGAGACCCCCGCAGACCCGCCAGCAGAACAGCAAGCGGGGGAGGAGGAGAGGCTCTCAGCAGTGAGGAGCATCTGGTCAAAGAACTGTGAAGGGCTGACTCCACAGCAGCAAGAGGCAGGTACTAAGGTATGGCAGGTACTAAGAGTTTAGTGACATTTTTGCCCTGAAAGAAAGTGATGTTGGCTTGACACACTTGTTAGAGCATGTCATTGAGACCGGGGATGCCCAGCCTATTAAAGTGCGCCCCCGCCGCCTGCCCCTGGCTCATCAGGAGGCTGCTGACAGAGAGTTGTGTGAAATGATGAAGGCGGGCATCATAGAGCCATCTGATAGCCCGTGGGCCTCCGCTGTGGTGATGGTGCCTAAGAAAAACAGCCCAAGGATGCGTTTCTGTGTGGACTACAGACCACTCAACAAAGTGACAAAAAAGGACTCTTACCCCCTTCCCAGGATTGACGAGTCTCTCGATTTAGTAGCCGGATCCTCCTGGTTCTCCACCCTTGACCTGCGGAGTGGCTACTGGCAGGTGCCACTGTCCCCTGAGTCCAGACCGAAGACAGCCTTCTGCACCAACAGGGGACTATGGCAGTTCAAAGTCCTGAGCTTTGGTCTTTGTAACGCTCCTGCTACCTTTGAGAGGCTGATGGACAGTGTGCTGGCTGGTGTCCCACGCCAACGGTGTCTGGTCTACCTGGATGACCTTCTAGTACACGGGAGCTCCTTTGATGCTGCCCTGGATGCCCTGAGACAAGTGTTGGGGAGGGTGGCAGCTGCAGGCCTGAAGCTGCACCCCGACAAGTGCCACTTCATGAGGAGGGAGGTGGAGTTTCTGGGCCACAAGCTGGGTCAGGAGGGCATCGGCACTTTGGAGGAGAAAATTCACACCATTACTGAGTGGCCCACACCGGCGGACCAGAAACAGCTCAAAAGCTTCCTAGGACTGGCGTCTTATTACAGGAGGTTTGTGAAGGGCTTTTCCTCTATAGCCGCACCACTCTTCCGCCTGCTGCAGAAGGACCGTGACTTCATCTGGACCCAGGACTGTCAGCAGGCATTCAACACCCTCCACAGATCGCTGACAGAGTCCCCAGTCCTCGCCCCCCCTGACCCCACCCTGCCTTTTGTCCTGGACACTGACGCAAGCAATGTGGGGCTGGGAGCTGTGTTGTCGCAGGTTGGGCCGGAAGGTGAGAAGGTGGTGGCGTACTTCAGCCGGGTCCTGAACAGGAGTGAGCGGGGCTACTGTGTCACACGACGAGAGCTGCTGGCCATGGTGGCAGGGGTGAGACACTTTAAGTACTACCTGTGTGGCACGTCATTTGTTATCAGAACTGATCATGCCGCCCTCCAGTGGCTGATGTCTTTCAGGGAGCCAGAGGGACAGGTGGCTCGCTGGCTGGAAGAGCTCCAAACCTTCAATTTCACTGTGGAGCACAGAGCAGGGACGCACCATTCTAATGCAGACGCCCTCTCTCGCCGCCCATGTGCTGCAGCTGGCTGCCGTTACTGTGAGAAGCGAGAGGAGACAGAGCGGGAACTCACAACAATGGATGGAGCAACACAGCTCACCTGCAGGGCTCTTCTGGTGGTGGATGCAGCGGAGTGGAGGGCACGGCAGGAACAAGACACTGACCTGCTGCCAGTCCTGCAGTGGCTGGAGAAGGAGGAGCGACCCCTTTGGGATGAGGTCACTGGGTTTTCCATCTGTACCAGGGGGCTGTGGGCCAAGTTTACAGCTCTCAGGCTGAAGGAGGGGGTGTTGGAACGTGCCTGGAAGGATCCTGCCACAGGGGAGAAGAGGTGGCAGGTTGTGGTGCCAAGGTCGCTGAGGTCAGCTGTGCTGGAAGCCTGCCATGGGAGCACTGGCTCCGGCCACTTTGGGGTCTCCAAGACCCTCCGCCGCCTCCGCCAGGGCTACTACTGGGGCCAGCAGCGGAGGGATGTGGAAGACTTTTGCCGCAGCTGTGATGCATGTTCCTCGCACAAAGGGCCACAGGACCAGTCCCGGGCTCAGCTTCAGCAGCAACCAGCAGGAGCTCCAATGGAGCAAGTAGCTGTGGACGTCATGGGCCCATTTCCTCGTACAGACAGAGGAAACCGCTATGTCCTTGTGGCCATGGACTATTTCACCAAGTGGCCGGAAGCATATGCCATCCCAGATCAGGAGCCTGAGACTGTCGCTGATGTATTAGTGGAGGGGATGTTCAGCCGCTTTGGAACAGCAGAGACCCTCCACAGTGACCAGGGGCGTAACTTTGAGTCCAAGGTATTTGCTGCCATGCCATGCCTTGGGATTAAGAAGACCCGCACCACCCCACTTCACCCCCAAAGCGATGGACTGGTGGAAAGGTTTAACAGGACGCTGGCCCAGCAGCTAGCCATCCTTACCTCAGAACACCAACGGGACTGGGACTACCATCTTTCCCTTATCCTCATGGCCTACAGGTCGGCAGTGCAAGACTCCACCCAATGTACACCTGCCCTGCTCATGTTAGGGAGAGAGCTGAGAACTCCTGCAGAGTTGGCTTTTGGGAAGCCCCTGGATGCGCCAGAGGCACCACCAGGCCGGGACTACGCAAGGAGGCTGCAGGACCGGCTGGATTCTGCACATTCCTACGCCCGGGAGCAGCTGGCGAAGGCAGGCCTGCGCCAAAAGAGGAATTATGACATCACCACTAAGGGGAGGCACTTCCGTGCTGGGGAGCTGGTGTGGGTCTACAGCCCAAAGAGAAAGAAAGGACGGTGTCCTAAACTGGATAGCAGCTGGGTGGGGCCCTGCAGCGTCCTGGAGCGAGTGGGGGAAGTTGTTTACAGGGTGCAGTTGCCTCCTAGAGGGAGGAAAGTGGCGCTGCACAGAGACCGGATGGCCCCCTATAGAGGGCAGTCCCTTCCCTCCTTCCCTGAGGGACGTGTACAGAGCTCCCATGACCCGGCACAGAGGGACCCCCGGCCGGAGCTGCGTTCCCCTCCCTCGGACTCTTCACCTCAAAGCCCCGAAGCTCCGTGTACACCCCAGGGGCTCAGAAGATCAAGGAGGGAACGTAGGCTACCACCCCGCCTCAGAGACTGTGTTGTTCCCTCGGGGACGAGGAACTTATTGCTAGGGGGGCAGTGTAACGATGGTTAAATGTTATTTTACAGTGACATGTGGTTATCTCTGCACACTGTTTTTATTTCTTTAAGATACATGTTTGGTTGTGCTGCAGGAAAAAGGGAGTTAATGTGTGCAGGAAGAGGAGGGGGGGTCCTTGTTGTTGTGTGTGACTGTGCGGGGCTGAAGTGAGGGGTTGATGAGAGCACTCCCCCCGGAGTTAACGGCCCGTTTGCCTGGCACTGAATAAACGGACAAACTGAGACCAAAACGTCTGGTTCTTGAGAACGTTACACTATGATCAATCAATCAATCAATCAAAAGAGTCATTCATGGCAGCCTATTTAGCATTACCGTCTCACATCATTGTAACACAAGAGAAAAGGGTATTAGTGTTAGCTACTAATGCTTATTCACCTCAAATTAGCTTTAGCTGCTAATGGGAGCCTACTTAGCATTAACTCCTCACTAATATAATGCTAATTTACATCAAATTAGCCTCTCATATTGTTATAAGGAAAGAGAAAACTGTATTAGCATTAGCTGATAATAATTATTCACCCCTAATTAGAGTTAGCCCCTAATGGCAGCCTACATAGCATTAACGCCTCACTAATATAATTTGCATTGGTTAATAACGGTAGACTTCGTATCATTAGCTGCTGTCATTCTTACAAAGCAAACAGTATGAGCATTAGCTGTTGATGCTTTTTCATCTAAAATTAGAATTAGCCACTAATGGTGTATTGTTAAAAAGTAAGAAAAAACATTTTTAGCATAAGCGGATAATGCTAATTCACCTCAAATTAGTATTAGCTAATAACGGCAACCTACTTAGCATTAGCTGCTCACATTGTTAGAAATCAAGAGAATATGGTATTAGCATTAGTATGCTTACTCACCTAAAATTAGCATTAGCCACTAATGGTAGCCTATTTATGTATGTTCAAGTCTGTTTTGCATGATCCCATTGTGGTGGACTTTAACAGCTACTCCAAGCTTCTTCTGTCATACTTGTCTGAGGCTGCCAAGATTGCCCAGGAGCACACCAGCAATGAGCAGGAGCATCAGGCTCGTCAATACAATAAGAAAATCAAAGGTGTGTCTCTGAACGTTGGGGATCGTGTCCTGCTTGCCAATAAAGGTGAGCGGGGCAAGAAGAAACTTGCAGACAAGTGGGAGCCTCAGGTTTATACTGTTGTGGAGAGGCATCCCAGGACCCACATTTACAGGATCAGTAACTCTTCAGGCCAGAGTAAGGTTGTACACAGAAACCTCTTGGACGTGAGTTTCCTTCCTGTTCAGGATTCATTGGGAAGTCAGTCCCTGGACCTTTTCTCCAGTGAGGGGGATTTCAGTGCTTGTAGGGATCTGGAAGACCCTGGCAGTCTAGAGACAGAGTCTACCGCAGCAAGGACTTCCTTGTGGGTCCTTTCGGATTTGAGCCATGGGGTGGATGTGGATTCTGTGGCAGGAGAGCATGCCCCACAGTCTACGGATCGTCAGCACGGTTCATGTGATGGTGCAGAGGTGGACAATGCCTTACCTGACTCTCAGACTTGCACAGCTCACACTTCAGCTAGCCCTTCTGGTCAGGCCCAGCACTTTGCTCTGCCTACTCCGGTTGACTGACTTTTGGCTCAGACATGAATCAGACCTCTGGTCGGCCGTATTCTGGGCAGCCATCCAACTTGCCAAGACATGACCCTGACCGTGCCAATGTTCGAGGCAGAGTGGTTACCAGAGCAGGTCGGGTGGTAAAGTCAGTCAACAGGCTGATAGAAAACATGGTCCAGAAGCCTATTACATGGGGCCTGTTACCACCACAGGAGGCTCGGCCTCTGACATAGACTGTTTTTTGGTCATCCCATTGCGTATTATAAATGTGTTGTATTTGCTTGAGGCATCATGACACCCGCCCTGTGCGTCTTTAATGGGACCACGTTTGATAAGGTGTAGGCTGCACCTTTGTGTTCTGAAAGGGTTGGAGGCCTGATCAACCTATCCAACTTCTTTTAATCCATTTACGGATAGTTTTTTAACTGAACTATGGGATAAGATCCTTGGGTTGCCTGGTCCGAAGGTGATGGTAGTTCAGCATCGTTATGCCTCTTGGTATTGGAGTATCATTCAGATGTGTAGTGATTTTGGTGAAATTCAGGGGGGGGGGGGTGAATGTAACATATGTGTTAAATACTTGTGAATTTCACCCAAAACACATTTTTTTGGATTAAATATGTCATTTTTGCATCTCGGTCTCCTGCCTGTGTGATCTGAGTCTGTGTGCGTTCGTGTGTGTGTGCGCTGCGTGGTGACGTAGGCGCGTGCATGTGTGCCCCGGTCACAGCTCCTTTCAGCATGGCCGGAGGTAAGTCACTGCCACGTTGCTCTCTGCTAATTAAAGTTTGGTCAGAGCCCAAGCTGCAATGTGAATACAGCCGAACCGCAGCATTTTTGTTTGTCATTAAGAGATTCGTTCGGGATAAATTTTGTGTAGGGCGGAGTTTGCTAATATACGTTTTTTAATGAGTTTTAGCCGAGAACGCAGCTGAAATGCTAGCATGCTAAGTTAGCCTGATCGCTAGCGGCTTGTGAGCGTACTCGCGGCAGTTTTTTTTAACAGCGTGCACTCTTTTTTCCTTCGTCAGGAGAGGTGTACTGGCAGACGCGTGACACACACAGATCAGACTCGTATTTCTGTGTTGCAGGTATGGCAATATTCTTATGTTTTGGAGATGCAGTCTTTCATTCATTGTTTTTATAAGTGCAGTGTTGTATTGCCTGTTAGATGGCGGTTATTAATATGATTGTACTGAAGTATAATGTTTGAATTATAAGCACTAGAATATTGGGTCCTGGTTATTGAATTGTATTTATCTGACTGTTTATTTGTTTTTGAATTATTTTGTTTATTGTTCTTATGAGTTGTTTTTGATGATTTTTCAGTGATACATTATTTATTTTGTGCTTTTTGTTTTTCAGAGCTTAAGTTAATGTTTTAAAACCATTTGTTGTATTTGATTTATTATATTATTGTAGCGTTAATGAAGCTGCAGTCACAGCTCTTTTCAGCATGGCCGGAGGAGAGGTGTACTGGCAGGCGCATGACACACACAGATCAGACACTTATTTCTGTGTTGCAGATGTGCAGTAAAGAGCCAAAGACCCAGTACTGTCTCCTGCCTCTTACTTTCACGCCAGAACACAATGCAACAACAACAGGCGTAACACATGCATGGGTTACATTTAGCATAAACTTCTTAATGCTAAATGAAGTTAATTCATGCTAAATAGGCTTAACTGAAATGAAAGTAGTGTTAGTTGCTGATATTGTTAAAAAGTAATAAAAAGTAAGATAAACCATTGTTAGCAGTAGCGGCTAATGCTAACTAGAGATGGCACGATACCACTTTTTTATGTCCGATACCGATACCGATATCATAAATTTGGATATCTGCCGATACCGATATGAATCCGATATAGTGTATTTTTTAATCAATAAAACTGTTTTTTAATATCTTGCTGCATTTTGTATAAGTTCATACTGAAGTTTAAATAAACAACAACACTAAAGCTATTCTGTTATACCTGTATGCAAAAAATACACTGCACCCAAAATATTTCATAGTTCAGCAACACTGATCAATCTAATAAACTTAAACCTACTCCATCCTCCCTATTCTGGTATTTTAAAGAGTACTTAGCAGAAATATTAAGCAACCTAACAAATAGGGTTGCAAACTCCCAGCAAAAAAAATAGGGAACCACCCCCACCCTCCACCTCATGATGCTTAATCGACATAATGAACTTTAATTTGATGCAGTGTGAAAAAAACATGCACAGAAATAAATTATTTTTCAAGAATAATTAAATTAAATAGATTGAACATCTTTCTTCAACAGAATTGCAGAATTCACAGATGGTATCTTCCCAAAGGAAAAAGTACTATAGCTTACTAGGGTATATTAGACTTAACAGTTACTATATACAGTAATGGACTTTATACATTTTACATCAGATTAAAACTTTGGGTGTAAGATTCAGATAA
>CAKLIZ010000841.1:0-28314 GCA_922035795.1 Oreochromis mossambicus | reverse complement strand
TTTTTTTTTTTTTTTTTTTTGCTGGGAGTTTGCAACCCTATTAGTTATGTTGCTTAATATTTCTGCTAAGTACTCTTTAAAATACCAGAATAGGGAGGATGGAGTAGGTTTAAGTTTATTAGATTTGATCAGTGTTGCTGAACTATGAAATATTTTGGATGCAGTGTATTTTTTACACACAGGTATAACAGAATAGCTTTAGTGTTGTTGTTTATTTAAACTTGTGTATGAACTTATGCAAAATGCAGCAAGATATAAAAAAAAACAGTTTTATTGATTAAAAAACACACTATATCGGATTCATATTGGTATCGGCAGATATCCAAATTTATGATATCGGTATCGATATCGGACATAAAAAAGTGGTATCGTGCCATCTCTACTAGACACAGTGATGCTGACTGGGGCACAGAGCTGAATGATGCAGCATCAGGACACTGTTTCAGTCTGACTGACAGAGAAACCTGTAGCTGTATCTACATGTGAGGCAGAGGCCACACAAGCAGGTTTCTATGTTTCACAGTGACTGAGATCTTCGGTGGGGGTGGACATGCTCCTGTACAGACCTCTGAGGAGAACCAAGGTGCAGTCAAAGAGTCCAGTCTGTCCTCACAGATGTCAACATGTGGTTTCATCAGGTCTGCTGTCAGCTAGCAGGCTCACATCAGAATCACTGTTCCTGAAAAACACAGTCTGTGTGACATCATCAGTCAGCTGATCGTCCCAGATCTGAATGGTTTCTGTCTCTACTGAGGAAGTCAGAGAATATCACTGAGGTGTGGATCAGGTCTGAGTGACCTGTGGAGGGACAGCTTTAAACAGTCCACAGGTCTCACGTCCTGCTCAGTCTGGTAGCAGATACCTCGTATTGTTCCAGATGTGCTGACATCACCAGCAGCAGCAGCACAGCTGTGTGATACGATGAATCTCAGTTATTGATCCAACACACAGTAAATACAAAGATCAGGATTTATGAGAGTAATCATTATGAGTCTGAACACATGATCACTGAATGTTAGTCTCCACAATAATAAGCTAACACAAGCAAACACAGCTTTCAGCTCTTATTTTGAAACTTATTTAGAGAGCTGTGATGTGAGCGTGCCTGGCTCTGAGGCACTTGGGTCAGCCTCTGTTGTTTAGAAGTATTACAGACTGTGAATGACACAGACCTGTCAGTTTCCATGTTTGTCTGTAACACAGCTCAGGGGCTCCATGCTGAACGCATCCATCCAGTGTTATTGATCCAGGACTAATACCAGCATTGGGATCATCACTACAATACACAATCACATGTGTCCACGTGATGGATTTGACCAGCTTTATTCATTAATGATCAATCAACTTATTTACTGCATCTGAGTCCAGCTTCATTTAAATGATCCAACCATGAAAATGACATCAGTCCTACAGAAGCACTTAATGCTAACAGGAAGTCATTTATTAAGGTGGAATAACACAGAGAGACACACAACCACTCACAGTTAACCTGACCCCACTAACTGCATGTGTTTGGACTGTGGGAGGAAGCCGGAGTACCGGAGAGGACGCACACAAACACGGGAGAACATGAAGCTCAGCACTGAAACAAAGATGGTGGATTTGACCTCAGGACCAGGCGCGTAATTTCCAGGGGGGTTACGGGGGTCATGACCCCCCCAATAATCAGATCCAGCTACTATAATTTCATCATTCCAGTTTATAAAATTATGATTATCTTACATAAATAGCTTGTTGATTTTCTTTAATCGTTTCAATTATTATCAGCAAAATAGTTTCATGTTTACAGTTTGTTTCTGAATGCTTAAACCCTAACTGTGATTCTTATAGCACAATTTCTAAAACTATTAATACTTATAGCAAAACCACTCACTGAGTTTGCAAAACTAAAAGCACAAACACTGCTTTGCACTCAGTTTGCCATTTTGTAACACACACTTTGCAAACCTGTAGCTACAATCCACTGCACAGCACTCTTTTTGCAGAACTGTAAACACAACTCACGGCTTTACACTCAATTTCCAAATGATCAACACACTCCTAGCAAAACTATACACATTTATGTGTATAAAACTTTTTTAGATAATTAGTGCACTTTGCAATCAGCCTAAGCACTATAATACAGGTAAGCTGTGTGTGTGGAGTACAGTGGAGGGAGCAGGAAGAGTGAGAAGTAGAGGAGGCCGAGGAAGAGGACGTGGAGGTGAAGAAGTAGGATGAAGAGGACGACAAGGACAAGGAGGAGCAAGAGGAGGACGAGGAGGGGGGAGAGGAAGGGTAAGAAGAGTAAGAAACAGAATTGCTGATGACATCAGAGCTACAATAGTGGACCATGTAATCAACCGTGGAGTGACCCTGAGGGAAACTGGCCAACGGGTTCAGCCTAACTCGAGCCGCTACACTGTAGCAAGCATCATAAGGACATTTTGAAATGACAGTCGGTTAGTACAGTCACTTTGCACTAAGACTTGTAGCACTGCCATGCTAATGACAAACACAACAATACCATAGATGTAAAATTCCAGAAGATATTTTCCCTCAGTTCCTTCGACTAGAGGACATTTCATGTGATGTAGACGAAATTTTGTGGCCAGATCCACAGAAATGACACAATGTAGACTGATTTCTTTTTTTTTCCTCAGTGAAATTACTATTTCGTTTTGACTTGGAAATAAACACTTGTGTTTGTTTTGATGTGTGTGAATAAACACCAGTACTTGAGGTTTGAATCCATCTATGTTTATGGACCTATGACAAAAGTATGAGCTCAATCTGACATAGCCTACCTTGTCCACAGAGAAAGCAAAAGCCAGATGTGTTTTTCATTCATACCATCGGAGTGTAGTTGGTGCATTGTGTGCTTATTAATATGATGGCTTGTGTTAACTGTTGGATACCAAAATACCATTTTTACAAAAGTATGGAGAGTTAAGCAAGGGTTGTTTGTTTTAATAAGAAAACTACAATGTTTTGCTGATTGGGTTAAGAGTTTTCTTATTTGTGTGTAGATTTTTGCAAAAATAGCCAATAGTTACAAAAAATGTGCTTAAGCCATCAGAAAAAACTGTAAATTGTGTTAAAATGTACAAAACAGTGATCTCATGTTTTGAGATGAGGACGCAGGCACAGAGAGACTTGGTGAATTTAAGAATCATATTCAAAGGAGTTTGCAAAGAAAAGCGTCTGGACTTCTTTGAGTTGCTTGAAGACGTTTCACCTCTCATCCGAGAAGCTTCTTCAGTTCTAAGGATCAGTGTGGAGAGTCCCAGATTTAAACCCAGTGGGAGTTTCCCCCCAAAGAGGGACAAAGGACCCCCTGATGATCCTCTACCTAATCACATGAGCCAAGGTGTAAAAGCGGGTGTGGGACCTAATCAGCCAGGGTTTCGGGTGAGCTCATTGTGAAACCTGGCCCCACCTTGTCATGTGAATTCCTGAGGTCAGATGGCCCAGGATGTGAGTGGGCGTTAAGGCGTCTGGGGAGGGAACTCAAAACTGGATTATAGATGGCAGACAGTTGGTGTCGTAAACCACCGCCTCTGTTCAAAGATGGTCGCTCACAGTGGACATAGATGGCCTCTTTCACTCCTCTTTCAAACCATCTGTCCTCTCTGTCCAAAATGTGAACGTTGGCGTCCTCGAAAGAGTGACCTTTGACCTTTAGATGCAGATGGACTGCTGAGTCTTGTCCTGTGGAGGTGGCTCTTCTATGTTGTGCCATGCGCTTGTGAAGTGGCTGTTTGGTCTCTCCGATGTAGAGGTCTGGGCATTCCTCGCTGCACTGTACAGCATACACCACATTGTTAAGTTTGTGTTTTGGAGTTTTGTCTTTCGGGTGAACCAGTTTCTGTCTGAGTGTGTTGCTGGGTCTGAAGTACACTGGGATGTCGTGCTTGGAGAAAACTCTCCTGAGTTTCTCTGATACACCGGCTACATAGGGGATGACAATGTTGTTGCGTCTGTCTTTCTTATCCTCCCTCGCTGGTGTCTGATCTTCTTTTCTGTGCATCTTTGCTGACTTTGTGAACGCCCAGTTAGGAAAACCGCATGTTTTGAGTGCTTCCTTTACATGTGTGTGTTCCTTCTTTTTCCCTTCAGGCTCCCACACATATGGTTTTTATACACACACTGGACATTCTGGATATTTGTTTACACTAATTAGATGCGTGGTCATCTAATCTAATCACTTCATCACTTAAATCACTTTAAGCATATTTGCACTGCACAAGACACTTACAAATGTGGATTGCACAACCTTGGACATTATATTTCTTCATTTCCACTTGTACAGCTGCTGTTATTGTATATATATATTTATATTTCTTCATACATTCTTATATATTTCTATATTGTGTATTTGTTTATTGTGTATTTTGTTGTACAGTTATTTCATTTTTAACTTTAATTTTTATATTTTATTTTTTTCCTTCCTAGTTAAATGTACCCTTTTTAATTTTCATATTTATTTCCTATCCTATTCATAGTCCTTTTTTTCCTTTACGTCACGAGCAGTTGTCTAAGCATTTCACTGCATAGCGTACTGTGTATGACTGTGTATGTGACAAATAAAATTTGAATTTGATTTGATTTAAAGTATCCCATCAGTGATGAAATATGCTGCTTGATATATGGAGTCACTGAGGCGGCATCATCGTCAGTAGTATCAACAAATTCATGCAGGTTCTCCAATGAATCTGTGTTTCCTTCATCGAGTCTCCTGCCCCACACTGCAAGCTTTCCAGTGAAAGAGCTGATCTTGGCTGTGACCTGAGGGAGATTTGTATCTTTCCCTTGAAGATGTAGATTTACTTCATTTAGCTTTCCAAATATGTCACTCAGGTAGGCCAGTTTTGCCAGGAAGCTCATCACGAACTGTTTCTGCGACTTCATCCTTGTGCTCCTGCTCCAAAAACATCTTATTTGCTTTCTGAGCCCAAAAACTCGGGACAAGACTTTTCCTGGTGACAGCCGCCTCGCTTCACTGTGAAACAGCACAGCTTGATGTTCTTATGTCTTATGTCCTTATTGTAACACAGTTACTGTGTGCAGTTATACTTCATACATAATCTGCACTGATTTCAATCAGACATGCTGTCAGTAAATGATTGGTTTCTATTGATTCTACTTCCTGTCGACTAGTTTGATGACAGTGAAAGAATCACAGCTGATTGTGTGATGATGTAAACTGTCACTGTTACATTCAGTGTGTGTGACATCATGTTAGTGCAGGCTGATAACAGCCTGGTTATGATGCTGTTAGAAACACATGAACGTGTCCATAGATCAGTGTGTGTTTAACATGAGAGCTTCAGCCCTGCTGATGTGTTCAATAAAGACATGCAGGAAAACTGATGAGACTCTGAAATAACTCTTTATATTTATAATGTAACTCTGCATCAAAAGAGCAACAAAGGATCCCAGACAGGTTTATGTGAACAAAGACGATTCTGATGTTTCTGTTTCTAACAGTTTGACATTATTAGTAAACAGACTGCAGTGAACAGGATTTATAAAGAGCTTATATATAAAGATATGACAGCTGTTTGACAAGTTTATCACTCTGTGTTTGGACCTGATCAGTCCAGCTGTTTACTTGAAATATGTTCATTTACCTGTTCTGTTATATTTATGTTCTTGTCTCTGTTGAAAAACACATTTTTAATGTCCCTCAGATTTTTCTCCCAGATGAATAAATATAAAAATGACACAAACTGACTGCAGCTACTTTTTGTCCTTTCTGTCAGAAACCTTCATGTGACTCATGAGAGACACGTTTCAGCTGTTTGTGACAGATCAGAGGCCAACAAGTCATTTATAACACTTTCCATCATTGTTTAGCACAAACACATGTTGACACAGCAGCGGGGCCGCAGTGAGAGTCAGAGCCAGGAGATAAAAACTCCTGTTTGACCACAGCCTCAGTTTGTTCCTGCACTTCAAACACTTCCTGTTGTTGACTGGGTGGAGTCAGGAAGCCAGCGAGGCCCTGCAGGACTGAGCCTGCAGACTGGGACGTGCTCTGTGATCCACATGGAGATCAACAGCATCACTGACTGTTTCTGTGAGGACACCATCATCCCAGCAGGGCTGTTTCCCAACAACAAGCCCTGGACCATCAGAGACCTGAAGCTGCTGCTGAATGAAAGAAGAGGATCTTCAGGTCTGGAACAAGGACGAGCTGAGAGTGTTAATAACGTTACTAATGTTCAGTTACACTTTACTAGGTCACATCTGTGACACACGTCACTTAAATAAAGAAGGAAATATTGGCTCTGTTTGATCTGCTGGGCCCAAAAGTGACTCCCCGTATTTAAACTGCTATGAATAACTTGTTGGTCTATAATATGTGAAACATGTGTCAAATGTATCCATCATGAAAGATATCAGGTCATCTTGAGCCACAAAAACATTCCTATCATGAGGTAGAAGCTGGAATCAGTTTGTTGCAGAGGGACGTTTATATATCCCATATTTATCCAGTTAAAGTCAGATTGAAATTCAAAAATGTCTTTTCAAGAGTCGTCTGTCCAAGAGGAGCAGAAACTGCAACAAATATAACAACAGTTATTTAAGGCTGTTTTAAAGGCCACAAAGGAGCAGATTGGTTATAATGCAGCTGCTTCAGAGGAATAAAGATGAAAAACTGTTTTTATTTCATGTGTAACACCTTTCAATAATGTGTTGACTAAAGTCTATTGACCAGTATAAGTAAAGACATCACACACACACACACACACACATGGAAACACTGAAACCTGTTTTTGGTGCAGCAGCGGTCCCAGCTGCTCGCCTTTATCTAGACTGGGTCGGCTGCTTATCTCAATATAATCAATGTTTAAAGTTCTCAGTGTTTCTGTGTTGCTTCGTATAGGATCTCCCAGCATCATCACTGTGCTGTCCAATCATTGTGTGCTAGGTTACCCTTATAGTGCAATGTGTGTTTGCACAAAGAGAAGCATGTGTGTCAAATATAAATAAGCACAGAACAGAAAAAGCTGCGAGTTTCTTCTATTTAGAGTCAAGTTAGTGTTTTGTGTCTTTGTTTGAGGCCTAATGTCAAGCAGAGGTGTGTGTAACTGGACTGGTCTGTTATATGTGTGAAATGTGTGCTTCTCTTCAGCATCATCTTCGTCACTGCTGATTCCTTTGTGTCATCATTTGTTGAGAAGAGAGAACAGTTATAACGGAGGAGCAACAGGAAGCCCTGAAATCTGCATCCAACAAGGAAGTGTTGGCTCACCAGTGATCCCAGCAGAGCCACTGGTTTGGCTCCAGTTGTTATAGATTCAATGATGTTGTTCCTACAGATACATGTTAGCATCTTTATTGTAGTAAAGTCTTGTAATGTGAAGAGCAAACTTTACACACGTCATCTTTCAGCTACAATCTTTGTTGCAGGGATCTTCTGCCAAACAAGGCTGAGAGAAGATTTCTTACAGCTGTCATGTTGATGCTGTTTCAATCTTTGGGCAAACACACTCATATATTAGAGCTGATATCAGGGCTGCACAAGTTCTTTGTGTTTGTGATCATGATTAATAGAAGTGTGCCTGTTGAAGATCATGTTTGCTACATGATTATATGTCCTGTTATTGTTCTGTATTATATTCAGCTTTCAGCATCCTTTCCCAGCCCCTGTTACACCATCCATACAAAGCCAATCTGACTGTAAGCCAATGTGTTTGATAGTTTGTGTTGGATCAATAGATTTGACAGACTTGGTTCTCATCCAGAGGGAAACAGTCCAAATTCAGATCTAATGAAATGATGGAGGCTGTTTCCTACCACGGTGCTAATGTGTGACTAACAAGGCTCATGGTCTCCAGCAGACAAGCGCCTGGAATGAGGTGAGCTGAGTGTTGCTTTGGTGGGTCTGTGCCCACGTCATGCATCAGGATTCATATTGGCAATAGTTCATATCTCTGTTCTTTAGCCTTCATCACAAAGCTGTGAAGGAAAAACAAACATCTAACAGGATTTGATGGATGCAAAGTCCACTGAGCTCTTTGTCATTTACAAACTTGTCCAACCAACAAGAGCACAGATGAAAAACACAGTGACAGTTAAAGGATTTTGCCATATATGAGCATAGATTACTTTCATATAGATTTGCAATGCAGGCTTTTGGTGAGCCGCTGGGTTCTGTCTAATAATCATCTCAGCATTTTACAATAGAATAGCTCTTTATTAGCTCTTCATTTATTGTTACTGGACATGAAACAAGGAAGCTGTGTTTCTCATTGGATGTTAGTTTCATGTTCATCAGGATCATTTTCTAAAGAGCTGATATTTAGACCATTTACTGCACTGGCTGCACATTCTGTCTACATTTCTCTGTATGTGCTGTGTTTGTCTTTGCATATTTCTCCATATTGACACAAACAGTGAACAGCAGCAGATCTACTCTTCATCTGTTTTAGGCCCAGTGAAAGATCTGAAGCAGAAATGGTGTCATTAGGAGAAGAAGAGAAGAACAAGTCCGGCGAGGAGGCAGCAGCTCTTAAAGATGAAACACAGCAACTTAGCCCTGAGCTCAGAGAGCTTCACATGAAAAAGCTCCTCAAGCAGATCATGTCAGAGGTTTGTCATCAACAGGAGGAACTGTTCATATCATAGAATGAAGGATGCTTGTCAGCTGGATGAAGAAGGTTATTTAATGGCAAACGTTCACATTGAAGTCAAATTGTTGTCGTGTTGAACAGATTCATGTACTGATTGTCTCCAGAATGTTAGAAGAGCTTCAGTGAATCATTAGAAACAACTTACAGCTGCACAGTTGTGTCAAACACATCTTTGTGTCATTGTGGGAGTTTTGTCTTTCTACATGTGACACACGTCTAAAACATGCACACAATTTGAACACAAACAGGGACTCATTTGTTCCCACAGCCAGATGCTGAGAGCCATTTCCTTGTAGTCCTGTGTCTATATATATGCACCATTAGATGTTATTGGAATGATTGTCAGCTTTGATAGTTTCATGTATGTTTAGCTGGACGGCTGTTTGATCCTCCACATGTTTAAAGGTGTCCAGTCCTGAGACACTGGGGGTGGAAACAGCTGTGATGTCATTGGACTGTCACAAAGACAGAAGTGCATGAAGTGAGCAGCCAAGGAGCCGCTGATGTTTTGGATTCAACAGCATTTGAAAGGTTGACACAGACACATTTGCACATAGAAAGCTGAATTTGTCATATGCCACAGTGAACTCACTGTTCAGTGTTTTTCAGGAAGCTTCTTAACTGCCTCTGCTGCCAAACAAGCAGCTGATGTCCTTGAGAAGAAGCTGAAGAAGTCTTCAACAACAAATACAGGAAGTGGACTTTCAAATACTAGATTCACTTTAGACTCACACAAGAAATGACTCAACTAGCTGTGTTTGATTGACTCCTTTGACTCTATGAAAGCTCAGTGTGTGTCTGTACACAGACTGTTGTGTTGGACTATTATTCAGTTGTCTGCTGAATGTTTTCAAATGTCTGCATCTCAGTGTAGATGAGGCTGGGGGTCATGGGAGGCCACCATAGCAGTCTCTTCAACATCATGACATCATCATAAATGCTACTGGACTGTCTGATGGGCTGACGGTGAAAAAGCCGTCGGCCTCTGGAAGGAAACAGAAGACGTTTCAGAGGCTGCAGGCAGATTTCTTTGATTTGGGGCCTTTTTCAGCTTTATTGGACAGAGCAGTGAAGATAAGTGACAGCAAAGCAGAGGGAGAGAGAAAGGGGACGTGGCCCGGGTCAGAATCAAACCCAGGCCAGCTGCTCTCCACCTCGTGGCACATGGTCACCTGCTCATCCTAGTGAGCTCCACCAGCAGCCCTTTCACACAGTTTACACTGTCAAACACTGTGTGTGGACCTCAGCTAACAATAGGCTACATTTAAGTCTGGACTACATGCTTTTATATTGAGGCAGATTTTTCACTGTTTTTATTCCATCAGCAGCTCAACATCATGAGCAGCTTTGACATAAAGACATCAAACTCAAGCTGACTTTAAACTGGATCTACTTTTAATACAGGGGCTCAAAAACAACTCACATCTTTATTATATATCAGGACAGAAAGTCATTTTATCTCAAATGGAAAACAGCTTTATTTGGAATAATCAGCACTATCAACTGGTTTGGGATCTCCACCAGTTTCATGTCTTTACAGCTTCTCCAACAAAGTTCCTGTAAAATCAGCATTTTTGTCTTTATTGGTTTGATAGTGATTGATTATTCAGTCCCAATCTGCTGTCATCTAAAGAACAAAATGATGTTTCTATGAGTCAAAAAGCTCCAGATGTTGTCGGCTTCACAAAGAAAACAAAGATTAGGAACTTAAACACAAAGTGTTTGGAGCCAAAATGTTCCCAAGCTGCTCTTTTTGAAATGGCAGAGGTACAGTGGTGTCTAACAGCACACTGTGGAAGGCAAACATGTTATTGTTGGATGAAACTTCATGAATCCTTTGTAGATTTGAGCTTTTGGAGCCTTTCTTTTCTCTTCAGGTGTACAGAGGCTGAGGAGGCAGGTGAAGCAGGTGGAGCTGTTGTAATGCTGGCAGAGGGTGTGTCTTAGTAACTCTGTGTGGTAGAACTGGATCCAACATTGTGGATGTGTTGATGTTGGAGCCATTAAGATTCTCTGGCACACTGTAGGATTTCCCTGTGATTCACTGCGGGGGCATTTTGGAGTCTGTCAATGAAACTCTTCATATTTGTGTTTGACACCAGTTTATAGAAACAGACAAATGTGTCATGCTTTTGTTCGGCCTCCACAAATATACACATTTGTTCATTGGTTGGACTTTTTGGAAGGAGACGCATTGAAAACCATGTTAATAAGATCTTGTTGTTTCCTGTGGATCCGACACAGAGAGTGGACTTCAGACAGAAAGCGTGGAAGAGATTTTAGAGGCCGTGTGTGGCAACAGGAAGTTTCTGTATGTTTGCTGATCTTACATGTGGAAAACAACACGTGATGTTTGTGAAGTTCTACAATGATCATTGTTCTGACAGCATTTTGAGTGGGAACAGTTCAAACTGAGAGTAGTGGGAGTTATTTACTGATTGAAACAAGCTGAATGTTTCTGTGCACGATGAAGATCAGCAGCAGCAGCTCAGCTGATCAATGAATTGACATCTATCAGTCATTTCATGAGATGAAGTCATCAGCAGACATTTGTTCTAACTGTGTGATAAATGTCAGAACGTCAGGGCTCTGCTTTAGTCACTACTTGATGATCATTGGCTCATTGTTGAATCCAGGGGCCCAGTCTGACCTCTGACCCTTTGCTGCAGGTCTTCTGTGTTATCTCCACTTTCATGTCTGATCTTCTGCTGTATCGTCCAAAATAAACATCTGAATCATTTCCAACACTTCAGCAGATCTTTAGTTTGGGCAGTACAGTACAAAATAACACATATTGTACTATACTGCCCACTTCCTGATCTTATTGGATCTGTGTGTGAGGTTGGTGAAGGAAACACATGTTTACTGAGTGAATCGCTGCCATTAGGAACTAGTTTTTATATCACAGCCTAGAAATCAGACAGGACCATTTCTGCAAGGGAAAAGTCGTCATTGGAGGAAAATAATTGTGTAGTTTGTGCGACTGTTGTTTGTAAATGAAGAATTGTCCCAACTACATGTGCTGCTGACCTTTGACCTTTTCTTTAGGTGCACAGAGGAGTCTGTGGAAACATCCAGAACTGAGGCAGTGCTACAGATGTCTTCAAATAAAGTGGTGTATTATCCATGTTTTCTATGGATCACATCCAGTATCCTGATCTAACAAGCCCCCTTTTTGTGGATTTTAGAGCCTCTGACTTTTGCTGCGTCTGCGTCTCATTTCAAGCACAAGAGCAAGAAGTGGATGAAGAAATGGGGCGAGTGGGGTCAGTGTGGTGCATGTCAGCTGTGCTCATGCTTTCACAAAGAACATGTGTTTTCATTGGCAGCATTAAGGTGCACTTTAGTCTTCATAATAATAAAGTATTGTGACTTTCTTATTGTGAATCCTCACAGTCATGTTGCAGCTCTGCTTTGCTTTAAGAAAATGTTCTACCAGGATGTTACTTTCCTAAACGTGTTCTCCAAATGTTCCCAAAGACTTTGTTCTAAGTAGTTCTACATGATGAAACATTCACACTAAGTTTAAGAAGGACACACAAACACCATCTGTCCTTTCATCATGTGTACAAACGTGTTCAGACCTGATGTCAAATGTACCGTGAATGGATGCAAATGTGGATCGTTCCAATAAAATGAGACAGTTTTGTAAGTGGATCACAGTTTGAAGTTCATTGAAACCTATAAGAACATGTTATTCAAACCAACTTTATCCAACAGGAAGAAGCATCAGGGGAACAGGAAACATTCAAACATGTTTACTGTAAGAACTGCACAAAGGAAGGAAACACAATCCTACACACGACCACTTTAAAATGGACATTTAGCTTTTCAAACATCAGGGAGTGCTGCAATAACAACACTGTGCCCATTCTGATCAGACTGAAAGATTTATAGAGATTTATCCATGTGCTGGAAAAGGATTTGATATCAACATATATGCAGATTAGTAGGAGCATTTTCTTCATATTGATTTAGAGTTCAGTACTAGGAACATGTAGAATTAACATCTGTGTACATGACGAGTGATGAAAACTTTCAAAGGACGTCAGAATTGGTGTCTCTATCTGTGACTGTCCCAGAGGAACCTACCTGAGGGATTTTTAAAGATCTGTCTATCTAGAAAGACTTGCATTGATTCACAGTGTACAATTCTTTCTAATCTATTAACATCTTCCTCCAAATCCTGTTTCTGCTGCATCAGAAGGGCTCAAACCTCCTGCTGTTGTCTGCTGGACCATCAATTCTACTTTATGATGATCTTCAAAGATAAAAACGTGAGTTTATTTGTGAACTCTTCATTTTAAATGAAGCTGATACTACAGGAGACATTTTCCACATTTATTGTCTTTGAACAGAGAATAATAAAGCCATCAAACATATACAGGCTGTGCAAATACAAACTTCTGTGGTGCATTTGATGACCTGCAGAGGAGAACAAGTCGGGCTTTTCAGCCCTAACACAACCTCTTTGTTCTCAATACTACAAAACCTTCAAAGGCTGATATGCAAGTTTGCATGAATCACCAACACAGTTGTGTTTGTTTCTAGTATAGTTATAAATAAGCTGATCAAATATCTGCTCACTGATTAGATCCAGTATCTATTACAGATGAACTGGATATCACAGCATGTTGTTAATCCGTCATATCAACCTAAACAGTGTTGCTGCTGTAAATATCCTCCAATAAAGTCAGATGAGGGCTGCTGTTGCCAGGTAACGATGATGTCACACTGGATCTTCTGATCTTTAGCATCGTAGCGCTCGGAGTCTGATGTTGGCTCATGTGTTGTCATACACCAACATGACGTTCTACTAGTCAAGGCCTCACCTTAACCCACTGATGCTGATCACACAGACCCACTAATAGAACTGTTTTATCAGGTTTATGCAGCGTCACCATTAATGTCACATTTAATCAGACCACATTTACATTACAAGCCCACTACAACCATTATCAACATGTTAAATTACATTATACATCTGCACTGATTTAAAGTATTTTAACCTGATTCATTTTTTTTCCACCTTAACAGTTCGTTCCTCAAATCAAACAAGATATTTGACCCTCAAAAAATGTACCAACAAATAATTTTACAATAAAATATTTTTCAACTTTTCCAAGTGAAATCAAACAAGTGTATTTAACAGTGAAACCAGAGTGGAAGCTGCTCATATAGAGTCCAACCCAGGCTAAAGTAAGTTGAGTAGAGCAGCATCATCAAAGTGTCGGCTCTCTGAACACAGTGCAGGATCGCCATCTGCAGGACAAAACTAGTTTTTCTCCTCGTCAACGTCAAGATGACGTCATCTTACAGCAAAACATGCAGATCAGGTGACATGACTGTCTGAGAGGCGGAGTTAAACTGTGGCAGGTAAGCATGTGGAGGAGGAGCAACAACATGACGCTGGAACATCATCATTTACAGTTTCCTCTCTAACTGGATGCAGCTGTGAACAAGAACAGCTGTGGAACCAGAGTCCTGAGTGTCATCTATGGATGAATGCAGGTCATTGTGTTGCTGGTGGAGGTGATGAGTCACAGTGTCCATCTCATGTTGGAGTCACAGCTTTTCTTCTGCTGCTCTGCTCTTCAAATGTAAGGCATCGACGGCTCTGCTTTTCAGCTCCGTTGGAATATCACCTTCTTCTGTCTGACAAATATTCATGAAACAAACCTGACAAAACACAAACAGCAGCAGTAACAGTAAACTGTACTTATAAACTCACTGAAAACCCACATTTGAACTCTACCTACTTGTTCATCAAGGCATGAGTACAAGTGCAAGGAGACGTCACAGACATGTTGAAATTGTCCTTGTGATGTGAAGACGGTGGACTGTGGTGGCCTCTGCAGACTGTTGGACTCTGTTACAATCTTGTTAAAATCTTCTTCAGTCTCCTGTTACAGCCTTGGATTTTCTTGGACAGCCTGATAGTGACTCCCTGTCCATCTGGAACAAAGCATTTACATTAAAAAATACATTTACAGAACACCAACAACACATGTCAACATCACATGATATTTTATAGTTTATTGTATTATATATTATTATCATTTATTCATATTTATGTTTCAATGAAGATGAACAACCAACTGCAGCTTGAATCCTTGAATTTATACCAAGCACTGCAGATATATTTTAAGACTTCTACGTTTTATAAATAGTGATGCTTTGGGTTGTCAATAGAGACACATTAAACCAAACTTTGCTCGATGTCTATAAGCACAGTTAAATCAGTTCAAAATTTATAGCCCTGCCTTTAGAACGTGTCTGCATAGGTTCTCAGTCATCCAAGTCATGGTAGTCTAAGACAGCGGTCCCCAACCCCCGGGCCTCGGACCGGTACCGGTCCGTGAGTCGTTTGGTACCGGGCCGCGAGAGTTGAGGCTCAGGTGTGAAATGTATGGTTTTCAGGGTTTTTATCAGTTTTCAGCGTTATTTTGTTATCGTTTTTAGCGTTAACTCGGTTTTCCTGGGTCTTTTCACGTGTGTTATGAATAAATCTTCTTTTTTTCGGTACCGGTACTAGTTTGATTTTGTTGTATTTATCCACGACACCTTAAAGGCCGGTCCGTGAAAATATTGTCGGGTATAAGCTGGTCCGTGGCGCAAAAAAGGTTGGGGACCGCTGGTCTAAGAAGCAACCACAACCTCCCTGCAGAACATTTTGCAAAGTGAGATTTGTTTAGCCCTGCGACAGACTGGTGACCTGTCCAGGGTGTACCCCGCCTCTCGCCCTAAGACAGCTGGGATAGGCTCCAGCGCCCCCGCGATCCTGAAAAGGAAAAGTGGAAGAGAATGGATGGATGGAGATTTGTTTATTGTACCATCAACAGTTTACAGTTTAGAATCTATATATAGTTAGGGCTGGACCAGGTGACCCTGAATCCTCCCTTAGTTATGCTGCAATAGACGTAGGCTGCCGGGGATTCCCATGATGCATTGAGTTTTTCCTTTCCAGTCACCTTTCTCACTCACTATGTGTTAATAGACCTCTCTGCATCCAATCATATCTGTTATTAATCTCTGTCTCTCTTCCACAGCATGTTTTTATCCTGTTTTCCTTCTTTCACCCCAACCAATCGCAGCAGATGGCCCCAGGTCAGCTGATCACAGCCTGTCCTGAAGCTCACATTAGAAATCATTGTGAGCTGTGATTCTGTTCTCCATGCTAAGCCACTAAAAAAGCTTTGACGGTTTTCCCCAACTTCCAAACTCTTTACCATGTAAGCAACAGGAAAGAGTTCTTTTTAAATTCTCTGTCACTGCTTGTGTCTCTATAGAACGGATTCAAGGGAACAACTAGGATTTACATTAGAACAACATTTGGATTCTCATCTAATTATATTATATTATATTATTAATGTTAAGGTTCAGTTTTCATACAATTACAATAGGTTAAAATTGTCCTACAATGAGCTACTTTTTACTTGTAGTACATTTCAGAGCCTTTACTTTTTATTAGATTATTTTTCTTCACTAGTATCTGTACTTCTACTTAAACAAACAATGTGTCTACTTTTACCACCTGTGCTGACAGCTTTGCAGTGGTAAGAGGTGTATTTTCTGGTACAAAGGGCATTCAGCCTCAGTATTTACACTCTCCAACATGGATATATGAAGAATGTGAAGGAGGAATGCAGAGCTGAACGTCCGAGTGTGTACCTGTGGACAGCCTAACCACCCAACTGCAAATGATTGCTGTAATAGGTTTCTAGACTGCTGGGGTGTTCCCATGATGCACTGGGTGTTTATTCTTCACTCACTATGTGTTAACAGACCTCTCTGCACTGAATCATACTTGTTATTAATCTCTGGCTCCTGTGATGTTTGTAAAGTGTCCATAAAAAGCAGACAAAGCAGTGATTTTCAGTCACTTGCATCCATATTGAAGGTAAAATCCTACAGAGATGACAGATCCAACTCTGAAACTGGAAACTTTCCTGTTTTTAAACACGTTTGAAATTCGGTGCCAGTGAGACGTTTGAAACGAGCAGGGAAACTGGTGCAGATGCTGAAGTGTCACAAACAGCTCACAGCCAATGAGCTCTTTGTAGCCTCCTTCAGGGGCCATGCCGATCAGCGATTGGACGGATGCTTTCAGCTCTGCTCTCAGTGCTAACATTATTTCTGGATCTGTGTTGAAGTCAGCTGTCTCTCTCATCAGTGAGCTGTGGGCTGCAGCAGAGTGTAGATGTATAATATTCATGAGTGTGTCACAGGCTCATGTGGGTGGACTGTCCCACTGTGACACACGTGCACTAACCTCACTGTGAGAGCAGGTAACAGGAAGTATGAGCTGCAGTTTTAAGGCTGATATCACAGACCAGTGAAGAAGAACAACGGTGACATTTACTAAACACCTCTAAGTTCCTGAACACATCAATGTTAGCGACTCCGGTCTTTGAACGCCACACCACCGAGTCATTCTAAACAGCTCAGAGCTATGTTTAGTGTCCCGCTGTGACTCGCTTATGTTCATATTTCACCAGTTTGAAGAGAACATCCGGTCACTGTAACTGCACCACCTGCTGTCTGAAGTCCAGGAGGAGAGCAGCAGCTGGCAGGTGGAGCTGGTGGAGCTTGTTGTTTCTGTGTGAACAAACTGTAAGTTTGCTTTGTTTCCTCCTTTAACAGTTTGACTGTTTGTTCCTGTGATGTTTTCACCTAAATGTTCAGCTCCTATTTCAGGACAAACTCTGGATCACTCTAGTGTTTGAAGACAAATCCACATGATTATAGATTATTGATCAGCTGGAATCAAACAGTCTGACTGATTTCTTCATAAACTGTGTGTGTTTGTGTCCTGTGTAGTTTGTCCTCAGCCTCTTTTAGTGCTGACAGTCCCTGTAAAACATGTAGTCTATTTATAGCTGAACCTGATCCTGTAGCTGGGCCCTGCAGTCAGTGCAGGCAGATATCTTAGACCTGATCAGGGGAAACACTGGATCCTGAAAACTGTGTGCTCACAGCTAAAGGCTGCAGTCAGCTGTGTTAGAGCGTCTTTCACACAATGATCCTTTAATAAACACTCAGAGCTCCATGTTGGTGAAGCAGTCACGTGTGAGCTTGTGTGCTGACATGTTGACAGTGTGACTTCAGAGCTTCTATTGAGCCATAATGGCTCCTTTAAACTGTCGGACACTTCACAGATTTTTGAATAGCACAACAAACTGTAACTACGAATGGATACAACATGATTCATAACCCCCCCTTGTACTGTAGAGCCGACTGTTAACATAACAGTCTGTTATGTTAGGCAAAGTTCTTTATATTTCTCGTACACAGGAGAGAACCGGACAAACGCAGTTCCTTCGCTTGACCCCAGTTGCTCTCATCCGCTCTCCCGTAACACTGCTCTTTTATTGTGGTTACATGAATAAGCATAGGTTCATTATCATTAACATATGACGTATACATACACACAACAAGTACCTTGCCTATGCGTTGTGTAAGCGTGTGTGTGTGTGTGTGTGTGTGTGTGTGTGTGTGTGTGTGTGTATATGTGGGGTCAGAGTGTCACCCCGTCCAGCAGTTCATCTAAACAAAATGCACTTAGACTAAAACAGACATAGATACGTTTATCCTACCATAAAACAATAAGACCAGGTACGACCTCTCCCATGCTCCCAGAGTGCTCTGGACTGCACACAAAGTTTGCAAACTATTAAGGATCAAACCTCTATCATTCTACAACTAATTATAAAACTCTAAGCATATAGGAGTAGATATTTCTAAGCATAAATGACAATCAACAATAGAAAACCTGACATCGGTCATAAGGGTGCTACTTCAAGAGCTATACATTTTATGAGGTGGTACTCATTCTGAAAAGTTTGAGAACTAGTGGACTGATAGTAGAGCAGCTGATGGCAGCTCCTCTGCCTCACACTGCTGTCTGACTGCATTCAGCTGACACTGAGATAAAGCAGGAAAGAAGCAGCTGATATTTGGACAGCACACATGATGGAAAGGAGGATTTCAGTTGATGTGCGCATGAATAATTTGTGTTTCCTCTGCAGGTGAAGGTAGAAAGTGTGTGTGAGCTGATGTGAATTGAGCAGCATGGATCAGTGTGAGGACAGAGAGGAGGGAGTCCCTCCCTCTAAAAGCACTCTGTGTGGGGAACATGAGAGCCAGACCAAAGCTCAGAGGTGAGATGACCATCTCTAACTGTCCATGACTCTTCTCCATGTCACAGCTCAGCACTCACATCACTGCTCCATCATTATTCACAGGAACCCACCTGGACCTCCACCCAGCTCTGTGTCCTGTAAGAGTGACACGTCTAAAGATGCAGACTTTAATTTTAAAGTCCAGCCTGTGTCTGCTGCAGAGAGGTGAGCTGTTAGTAACATGAACTATTTGATGTCGGTTTATCTCATTTAAATGAACTGTTTGATGTTTCCTGGTCTCTAAACTGCATCTCAAAGGAAGTCCCTGAACCTTTATTCCTTTATTCTATAAACCATGTCCAACATTTAAACTCCTGCTGCTCACAGCGGGACCATCAATAATCCTGCACAGTGTAAACGACCTCTGGGTGGCGCTCTGTTGTTACACTATAAAACACTTGTTTAGAGTTTCTTTCTGCTTAGCCTGCAAACCTATTTCTCTTGGGATGATGATTATTCTGAGTGATTGACATGATTGATATGATTTTTATGAGTATTCTAACGGTGCGTTCACACTGAACGCGATAGAGGCGAGCGAAAACGCCCCAAACGCCCCTAATGTGACGCGTGCACATTCGCACCTCAACGCGTGTCCAGGGAAAATCCACCGCGCCTCAAAATTGCATCTTTCCACGCGCGTGGACCGGAAATGTGGGAGGAAGTTGTGCCAGATGTGTTGTGCTGCAGATGTCCTCTGAATAAACACATTATCTTGTTAGCGGAAAGGTATTTGTACATCAGTGGGAAAATAGCGGGACAGTAGGCGGGCTTGCTAGCTTTTGCACAGTTTCATCGGGTCAGTCTGAAAAGTAAAAAGCAGAATGAATGACCTTACCAGGTTGCCCAATCTCCTCACTAATGTGCCTCCAAGCTAGGTCCGTTTTATTCCTGTCTCGGTAGAAGTAGCAACTAGCATCATTTAGCTCTGGATGATTAGCCACGGCACTGATGAGCTTTTCCTCCATACGGAGTGACTGGATCTGCCCCTTTGACCTAGTTACAGCCACGTCACCAGGCTCCTGATTGGTTGACGTGGCGCGACTTGACGCTGGAGTTCAAATTTTTCCAACTCGAGCGGTAGAGGCGAAACACGCATTTGCACATAATGCAACACAAAAACTCACGCGCGTGGTTTTTTCTGCGAGTCAAACGCGCCCGACGCAGTACACTGACGCGCGTTTCACGGGTTTTGGCGCTTTCGCGACGCAAATCTGCTTCCGCATTTTCGCAGGATGCGCAATCGCGTGTCATCGCGCTCTTTCCATTGACTTTACAGGCAATGTTCCCTCTAATTTTTCATGTGTCTGAGTGAACACACAAACTCTCTGAGCGACCCCTTGGACCACTGTGAGCGACATCATACGTGTGCACTGTGGTCACGCCAGCATCAAATTCATCCAAGTTACATGCTTTATTAAAAATAATTAAATTACAGCATTTACATTTATGTTAGACTACTTTTAATTAACTGCTTTAGTCCACTTATAAATGAAAATTTAAAAAACCTTGTTCATGACCTGTGTAGTATGTTAACACTATTGGAAGTAAAAAATAACTTGAACTCCAATTTTGAAGACACAACTTTCTTTCTTTTAAAAAAAGCTCTGACTTGTATTATGAGTCTGTGGTCTGGGAGAGAGTCCTGTAACTCTCTGTCTGCCAAATACAGTAAATAATGACCAATGTTGGGCAATTAATTATATAGTTACTTCTTCAAAAAAGCAACTCAGTTTGGCAAACAACAAAGTTTTTTGCAGCTATTTTTTTAATGCAGCCAAGGTGTTTTTAAATAAACATTTCAAACTATTTACAGAACAATCAGCTGTTCTGCATCAAATTTGATGCCACACAAATTATTTGTGCCACTCCAAAAAATAATTTCTGTCCACTATGAGATAAAGGAGAACAACACAACCCTGACAACAGGAGATGTATCACTCCTGTAACATTCAGCAGTCACCTCATTGTTCTGACACACACAACAAAACTATTGACTACACTACACACTAACTACACAAGATTTGCGCTAAACGTCTCAAGTCTCTCATATCTCAAAACACCGCCGTCACTCCTAAAACTTCCTCATGTTTCTTAACAACTAGATGCCACATTGCCATATCATTTTTTGATTGGTCGACATTGTACTTTTTTCCACCAATAGGAAAGGGTGGGGTTGTTTTGTTTTTGCTCACAGGCAGAGAGTGCTTTTGAGCGTTTTCCTTATAAAACGCAGTTTTTACCGTTTCTTCCCGCAGTAAATATAAACAACGACAGTATTCAGGAAGAAAAACAAACATTGCATATATTTTTATCATAACTCTGGTTTTACGTGGCCGATCAACACAATTTAAAAACTGGTATAAAGTCCACACTTTTCCGTCAATTGTTCCATCTGACCTGCTCACCTCTTCAATGGTTGTACACGTTGTCATTAACTTGGCTTCACTCCACATCAGCCACGCCGCTTTGCTAGCTAAAACACCGGTGTCGGCACATAAGGACGCTGTCATAGCCTGTCAACAACGTTGATTGGCTGCGTATATACGAATGTGAATCGCGTGATTGGCTGGACTATGGGATAAGGTGGCATCGTTCTAATCCTATACGGGAGCAGCCAGTCACTGACGGACTAACACTGCAAAACAGAATTGTTAAAGTTTTAATTTTAATTTCAATTCAGGTCAGATTTTGTTTTGTGCCCAACACAGATTTTCTGTGCGCAGAGACCGTGCCAGCAGTGCGCAATTGCGCACGTGCGCAGCTTAGAGGGAACATTGTTTACAGGTGAACCTGACGCTCTGGCCGCCTCTATCAAGTTCGGTATGAACGCACAGTAAGTCTTCATCAGGTTCTGTGGCTTCAAATGGAAAAACAGATTTTACTTCTCTGACAGGATCAATGGGAGACCTGCTGGACCTCCACCCAGCTGTGTGTCCTTACACAGTGACACGTCTAAAGGTGCCATCGTTAATTTTAAAGTCCAGCCTGTGTCTGCAGCAGAGAGGTGAGCTGTTAGTAACATGAACTCTTTGAGTTGGTTGGTTGCTAACAGACATAGATTAGTTCATGTTAGCTAATTAGTGACAGAAGCAATGACTTAGTGGAGAAAAAGAACACTGAAGCTAAAAATCTGTATCACTGTTGTGCTGCTCTTTGCTGCAGCAATGAGTTTATTTAAAAACTTTCACTATGTCTCTTCAGCAGGAAGTGGTTCTGCTTTGTTTGCTGGCTGAGCTAAAACAGGAAAATCCACTTGTTAGCTTTAGTAAATGGTAATGGTAAATGGCCTGTATTTGTATAGCGCTTTACTAGTCCCTAAGGACCCCAAAGCGCTTTACACATCCAGTCATCCACCCATTCACACACAGGTGATGGCAAGCTACATTGTAGCCACAGCCGCCCTGGGGCGCACTGACAGAGGCGAGGCTGCCGGACACTGGTGCCACCGGGCCCTCTGACCACCACCAGTAGGCAACGGGTGAAGTGTCTCGCCCAAGGACACAATGACCGAGACTGTCAGAGCTGGGGCTCAAACCAGCAACCTTCCGATTACAAGGCAAACTTCCAACTCTTGAGCCACGATCACCACGATAGTGTTTGTAACGAGGCTAAAGAGGGGAAACAGAGAGACAGAACATTATTAATTCCTAGCCTTTTTGGTGCCCTGGGCAAACCCCCCATATATACATTAGCTACATTAGAGATTTTGAAACTGGGGTTTTTAGAAGCTGTAAGACATAATCATCAAAATTATAAAAAAATAAAGGCTTGAAATATCTTACTTTACATGTAAAGAGTTGATATCATTATTAGTTTAACCTTTTAAGTTGAATAGGAGAGAGTCAACAATGCAGCTCTTCTTCTTCTTCTTCCAATTAATGGCTAATTAATATTGTGCTGAACACAGTCCAAAACAATAAGTTCAGTAAGCAACATCAGTGTCTGCTGTAAGTCTACTGCTTACTATCACAGCCAAGGGGCTAACAAATGTAAACAGAAGTTTTCTTACTAATGAATGTGTGGTGGGGTGTGGCCTTCCCTGCAAGGCACCGCAGGCCACGCCCCACCACAGAATGTTATCCTGTTTCAGGATACATAATAGCTGCCTTTATCCAATCACACATCTGCTTACATTTCTTCTTTTCTCTTTCGCTCTTTGAGCACCTGATGACCTTTGACCTTTTCTTGTCCATCTTCCATTGGTGTTAATTTGCACTCCAGTATCAACACCCATCCCCCAACCCGAGAATCACCACAACAGGGGTACAACAGGGGTATCCATCTCCATGCCTCGACACCGCTGTCCTGCAGGTTTTAGATCTCACCCTAGGTCAACACGCCTGAATCAAATGATTAGTTCATTACCAGGCCTCTGGAGAATTCAAAACTCTTTAAATCAGCTGTGTTGGATCAAGGACACATCTAAAACCTGCAGTGCACCGGCCCTCGAGGTCTGGAGTTTCCCACACCTGGAATTTCACACAACCCATGAAAAATCATGAATACATAATGGGCTTAGACTGACGACATTATAAATGGAATGTGCTCTATTTGGAAGCAGGCCCAAAGACAGGTTGACAGGTTATGTGTGAGACTTCAGCAGCAGCAGGCGCACCAAGGGCCCTCCCTCACTTTTCTCGTATAGAATTTAGAAAACAGTGCAAATGACTGCCATCTCTAGTCTGTATCATGATATCATATTATTAGGTTATTAGGTGCCACTCCAGAATCAATGTGCGGCAAGCAGCAGGGTGCACTTTGCAAACGGAGGGTGCCTTTACTCCTCAGAAATGGGCGATAGAAAACCGATCAGTGCCCATGTAATCACAAAAATGTGCTTGCATGATGTCGGGGCAGCATGGGTGCGAGCAACTTTTTTTGCTAATGCCAATATTGACTCTGCCCCCACCACGATGCTGCCCTGAGCAGCGGCCCATGTAGCCCGTATCAAAGACCGCCACTGTACACAGGACAGGAGAGGCAAGGAAACAAAACCATGACTAACAGTAAATCAAAGAATATTAATGAACCCAGAAAACACATAAACACTGGGTCAGAGACCAGGACCATAACAGTTACTTTCTGTTTCACACATTTTTGAGGCATTCTTATTTCACATCACTACGAGCCATCAAACATCTAAGCCTCAATAGAAACACATGAAAGACAGAATCTATTTATCACCAGGAGGTGTTGCATAAAAACAGATGACGTATGTCAAAGTCGTGGGTTAAAAGTGGAACAGTGATTTATTTTGCCAGGTAATTTCAAATGCAGCATTTTTATTTTATCAGCTCAAAAACATCAGCTGACAAACTAACAGACAAAAAGACAGACAGCTAACCTCCCTCAGAGATGGAGAAAGATAATGAAGGACAGGAATAAGACAGCTTACATTTAAAGGTAAAGACTGCTTAGTAGTGTTGCATAAACTGTAAATGTAAATCTCACACGTTTTTAAATCAGATATCGGGTCTGTACATGTGAAATTATGTTTTTTTCATATTGTGAAACATGCTGCAAAAAACTGAGGCAGACTAACAGTGATTTGATTCAAGCTGAGTACAATCAGAATTAAAATGTTTGTGTTCCCATCTACTGATATTAAATTATTTTATTAATGTAGCACAAGCAGTGTTGGGAAGGTTACTTTTAAAATGTATTCCACTACAGAATACTGAATACATGCCCCAAAATGTATTCTGTAACGTATTCCATTACGTTACTCAATGAGAGTAATGTATTCGAAATACTTTGGATTACTTGATATATTATCATGCTTTTTAGAACTACATGAATGTGATTTATTACTGATACTGAAGGTCCGCGGCTCCGAACCGTAGTAAAGGGACCTCTGGCTAATACGTCGGGTTCCGTGTCGGGCTCGTAGCCGAAAATAGCTTTACTTAGTCTGGGTAAGTTTGAGACAGAGAAAGGCGTTGAAAGGCTGCTGCAACAGAACTTATTGTTTCGGAGGAAAACACGAACACAGTGTACAGTCGAGTCTTAATAGTATTCTAAATACCAACTTTTTAAACGGTAACTGTAACGAAATACAGTTACTCATATTTTGTATTTTAAATACGTAATGGCGGTACATGTATTCCGTTACTCCCCAACACTTAGCACAAGGTTCAGTGAGCTTTGAACAAAAACAGGTGGTAGAAACAAGTTACTCTTAACTTTCTTACTCTCAGTACAAACAGCACAAATCTGCCGCTCCATAGTTCACAGTAACGGACTCACAGCTGGACCAAGAGAGACTGCGCCCTGAGTGAGGCTGCTGTACATGAAACAGATGCTTCTGCCACAAACAGAAATATGCTGTCAATATTTGGTTTATAAGGACGTTTCTGTCACGGTCTGGCAGAACGTGGGGATTTGTGGGAATGAGGACCCAAAACGCAGACCCTGCGATGCAAACAGTGCACTTTATTTACAGTGAAGGCTGTAAACACAATAAATCCCCGTTGCTCCCATGACTCCCGTGTGTGTGTGTGCTCCCCTCCGACGTCTGTGCTCGTGCTCCCCGCTGTTGTGTTCTCGCACACCCCGTGCATACTGCCGTTCAGGTCCACTCTTCCACCTGGGGGGAAAACCACAAAGAAACAGCCATCAACACCAACCCCGGCAGGCATACACAAACTGCACCGTTGTAAGCTGACACACACTAACTTGGGAAGACAACTCAATGATCCCACACCAGTGGGAGCTCCAACACTCTCCTAAGTAGCTCCCCCGACGAGCCCTGATCTCCAACAGGTGTGTGGCAGGAACTTCAGGTGTGGCCAGTCCTCCTGCAGGGCCACACCCATCAGGCCTGCATGTGGCTTTGCTCCATCCTCCAGCCACACCCGCAGACACACACACACACACCCTGCCTATACATATGAGTGGAACACAGACTAACACAGCATTGTGCAGAAACACACACACATCACCAAACAATAACGATAATAATAATAATAATGATAATAATGATAATAATAACGGTCCATCCTGCTCACGGACCCCCGAGTCCTCCAGAGCAGGGTCCGTGACACTTTCTTTATCTGCTCACTCTGCTGTAGCTTTTATTTTAAAGGAGAAAAAAAGTTTTCCGTTAGTCTCTCTGTTTGAGGCTCTGTCCTAGATGTTTGTTCGGTACCTTCTGATCGAAAGTTAAAATTACTCAGAACAACACGAAATGCCGAATTTTACGGATCTGAACTGACCCTGTAACCCTCGAAACACAGAAACACGTTTTTACAGAAAAGTCTCAGAAATTGGACTGTAAAAAAAAAACTGAGATGAAGCGATGATGAGCTGGTCCTCATGTTCCTGAAGGACAAAACAAAGAAAGAGTGATTCTGGTTCTCAGAGCAGCAGCAGGGAGAATATAAGGGTTAGATCCAGGAGTTAAAGCTTTGGCTCTTGTTTCAGGATGTCGGTTAGGAGTTTACTTTACTTTACTTTACTTTACTTTACTTTAGTTTGAACTCTTGTTAGCAGAGTTGGGATCACATCTGAGGAGGCAGAGGAATCCTTTCAGACCCCTGAGTGAGCCGAAGTAGCTCCAGCTGTGTGTCCGAGTAAAACAGCATTTTTTACTATTTCCATGTTGTTGTATATTTAATACAGGTGTTTGATTTGAGCTATGAGTGCACTGGTTGCCAGTTTTTCTATGGTATTATTCCACTTGGCCGATTAGGTGAGGCTGGCTGCAGTAATCACTGCCAGTCTGCTGAAGCTGTACGAGAGGTGAGTTGTGTTGTTCAGCACATAATATAGTTAAGTAGAGATACATACAACTTGTTTGATCAGCAGAAGGACACAGAGGGTCATAAGTGCTTAGTGGGCAAGTGCCTGACACCAGTTTATGTCCTGTTGTTTATGAATATTGTGTAAATCTCTGTAGTAATGGGGTGTTCAGCTGTGCAGAGCAGTGTGCTGAGCCATTTGCAGTGACCCGACACCATTATGTTTCCATTCAGGAAATAAATCTGCAACGATCAACCAGACTCTTTGTCTTCTTAAAAATACAACAACACAGAGTGGAGGAGTTATTTGTGCCGGCCTGTTACAGCAGGGTGAAGCAGAAACCGCTTACACAGTGATGTGTGTGGAACTTTGGAGACAAGACTCCGTTTCAGTTGCTGATCATTTTCTCTTTCAAAAACCATCCTGTGTCCACAAATGTCTAAAACTATGCAACAGGAAAATGATCTGAGTCAGGACAGCATGGGAACAATGATCAGGTCTCCAAAGTGTTTCTACACTGAGAAGTTTTCACTGTGGATCCACTTCATGTGAACATCAGGTGAAATCTTCTGCTCTGGATCAGAGTTTCACACAGTCACAGAAACAAAGTTCTCCAATTCAGCAAAGAAGAGTTTGAGCTGCATGTGAATGAGTCTCTCTGACAGCTGATTGGTGCTGATTACAGCTGTCAGCTGATTTGTTAGTTTCACTCATGATTAAACATCTTCAATTCAAACTGAGGAGATAAAACAGTCCAAATGTGGATAAAACCATGTGATTCATGCGTCTCCAGGAATAAAGTCAGAGCCTGCAGGAGCTCTAAGTTCATCCTTGTTTCCTGTTTGAATTTAGTGTGTCAGAGAAACAGAAACATGGAGGTGTGTTCATGACAGCGTCTGATTCCTGATGTCAGAGAAACTTTACATAATTCAGCAGAGCTGATGTGGAGCTCAGATCTGCATCAACATATAGTTAACTAGGACAGTCACAGATATCATGTGTAAACATCATGTGATCCTAAAGTGTCTGAGAGCCCATAAAAGAGCTTTAATTCATCCTGAAGTCGGAGTTTACAGTGAGCTGACTGCATCAGGCTCAGAGCTGTCCCTAATGTTCTGTCCATTTATGCTTTTTGTGTTTTGTTATTGGAAGGTCTTAAATGTCAGAGTCAGCAGGTGAGATCAGGTTTCTGTGTCCCTGATGTGGATCATGTGACCTTGTTTCTAGATTACATGACAGGTCAGAGGTCAGTGACTGAGACTCAGTTACTCCTGTTAATGTGAACTCACTGAGTGTTTGTGGTTTACCTCTCAGACTGACTGAAGTCCACAAGAAGATGATGATGGAGGAAGAGGAGGACAGAGCAGAGTCTGCAGGGTCCAGCTGTCCGTCTGTGAGGAGTGACCGGTCCAAAGATCCACCACCTCCAGACTTCAGTGGTGAACCTGGACCAACGAGGTCAGAGAGCTGAATCAGTGTTGATTTTCTGACTGTGTTTGTGAGCTGAGAGGAAATGAAAATGAATTTGTAACAAAAATCAGTTTTGTCCAGTTTTCCTGTAAAAAGCTGAACTCTAATCTAAGAGGATGTTACTGACAGGAAACAGCTGCATTATCTGAGTCTGTGTGATCACAGCTGCTTCAATCATGTTTGTGTCTGCAGAGGTCAGAGGTCACAGTCTGCAGAGTCCAGCTGTCTGTCTATGAGGAGTGACCGGTCCAAAGGTGAACCTCCATTCTTCAGTGATGAACCTGGACCAACGAGGTCAGAGA
>CAKLIZ010000840.1:67609-80291 GCA_922035795.1 Oreochromis mossambicus | reverse complement strand
TTCTCTCCATCAGATTCCTGTCAACTCACAATCGACACAAACACAGTACACAAGAACCTTAAGCTGTCTGACAACAACAGGAAGGTGACACATGTGGAGGAGGTTCAGTCATATCCTGATCATCCAGACAGATTTGACGACCGTCCTCAGCTGCTGTGCAGAGATGGTCTTACTGGTCGCTGCTACTGGGAGGTCGAGTGGAGAGGCAGGGTTGACATTTCAGTGAGTTACAGAGGAATCAGAAGGAAAGGAGACAGTGTTAGGTGTTTGTTTGGTGGAAATGATCAGTCCTGGAGTCTGAGCTGCTCTGAAAATCGTTATTTTGTCTGGCACAATAACCAAAAGACATGTTTTTCTTCATCCTCCTCCTCCTCCTCTGTCTCTAACAGAGTAGCAGTGTATGTGGACTGTCCTGCTGGCACTCTGTCCTTCTTCAGAGTCTCTGACACTCTGATCCACCTCCACACCTTCAACACCACATTCACTGAACCTCTTTATGCTGGGTTTGCGTTCAGGCCTGTTTCTTCATTGTGTCTGTGTTCTGTTTAAACATAAGAAATCTTTAGAGTCAAAGATTTTCCAGGCAAACTGTTGAACAGATAATTCAGTCTGTACATTTCTGTCTCTTTCCTTTTAACTTTGTCTCTTCAGTGCTTTAAAGGTTAAAATACAAGAAAGCATTTACAATAAAACAATAATCAAGACAATAATTTGTATGAAAATGAAAAACAAGCAATTATAAAGCCATAATAGGATCAGTTACTTATAAGCAAGTCTAAATAAGTAAGTTTTAATTTTAGACTTAAAAGAGTTAAGTCTAACTTAATATAGTGTCTCTGCAGCTTTGCATTCTCCCGATAGTGTGTTCCAGATGTGAGGAGCATAGAAACTAAAAGCTGCTTCTCCGTGTTTAGTTCTGGTTCTAGGGACAGTCAGTAAACTAGAGCTGGAGGACCTAACTGATCCTGGTTTGTACCATGATAGCAGATCTCTAATGTACTCTTGTGCTAACCCATTCAAGGATTTATAAACTAATAAAAGCACTTTAAAGTCTATTCTCTGAGCTACAGGGAGCCAGTGTAATGACTTTAGAACTGGGGTAATGTGCTCTATTTTCTTGGTTCTAGTGAGAACACGAGCAGCACGAGAAGACTTAAACAGCTGGCACTATGGGTTGAATAGGATTTATCTGCCACACTGTTTTTTCTATATAGACATACACCTACTCATCAGATACTCAACACTGTAATGTAGCATCTACGTAGCTGAATGTATTAAATCACAGAGTTAAAAGAACACAAACACTGTATCACTGTTATATCTCTCATTCTGTGGTGGACTGAATCTTGATTCTTGTAATGGCATAGTTTAGTGTTAATATATGTATAATACCAATAACTGTGATGTTGTCTGTGATGTGATCATATTTATCTGACATTTCATCCAGGCACAAAAAGAATTTCCAAAAGCAAAATAAACACTAACGACTAACACTGCATCACTCTAAAGCTAAGATGTAACCCTGAAAAACAACTGAAAAGCTATTTTTTATGACACAGTTTTATATGACTGTATTTATGATCAACATTATTGTACATATTGAAGCAGGAAACTGTTGATGGATTCCTACACCCTGAATAAACTTGTGTCATTGCATCAGTTTCTATTTTATTATATCAGTGATATGGATGATCAACCATGCTGATTTTATTAAATTCATGTTAATATTTATGTCCAGTGGCCTTCAGCAACTGCTGTAACTGCTGTAGTTTTCTTATTTGTTATGCTTAATTTATCCACTGGCTCAGTCTGTAGAGGGCAGTGTCTTTCCTCAGTGTAAAGGATTATAGCAGACCTTTTAACCATGTTCTGTTCATCAAAGGGAACTAAAACTGCACCGCTCCCTCTGAAAATGTTACATCCACATGAACAGAAACAACAATCAGGGATTTCCTTACCTGGATCATTGAGTTTGCATTTAGACAATCAAATTTAAAATCATTCACATACAAGATCTTCAAAAATCAGGCCCCATCATATCTTAAAGACCTCAAGGTACCATATTACCACAAAAGAGCATTTTGCTCTTAGACTGTACTTCCCAGGTTATGTAAAAGTAGTTTTCCTGTCTGCCTCACCTCAACCTTAACCTCAGCCTGATTCTGCTAGACCAGGGGTCTGCAACCTTTAACACCCAAAGAGCCATTTGGACCCGGCTTCCACGCAAAAGAAAACACTGGAAGCCGCAAATACTTGTTGACATCTAAAATGAAGATAACACTGTATATATTGTTTTTTTTACTTTTATGCTTTGTGTGAACAACTAAGGTGTGTTGCTTAAATCCATGAAGTGCTACAGAGAAAATTACATTTTATTTATGTAATTAGCACATTTTTAACTCTTAAAGAAATATAACCAAAGGAAAGACACCCAGCTGAACTAAAATGATCCATGTAGCAAACAAAAACTGTTGTCAGCCGCCACCCTTATATTGTCTTTGGGCTGTTGGAGCCTTGACCTGACTTTTAAAAAATAATTGAAAAAAAGCACTATGCTGCTAAAAAATGAAAAATAGATATTTGCAAAATTCTGCCTAAATATGTATTTTACCTGGTTAATGTGTGTGGCGGGGCGTGGTCTGCAGCGCGCTGCAGGGGAGGCGGACGCACCTGAGCGGCACCCGCAATCACGCCTGGCCGCCTTTACGTCTGTGCTCTCTCTGCTGTTGTGTTGTCGGGCTGTGAGCTGAAAAGCTACAGCCGGCTGTATGCGTACAGCAACCGTGTGTGAAAAGTGGTCAATAAAGAGACGCTGAAAAGCGTGTTCATGGAAACATCGTCGGGTCTGCCGTGGTATGTTTACAATGGGACTTCTGCTCCTGAACCTTTGCGCACAGCAGCTGCAAATCGGGGCATTCATCTTCACGCAGGACTGTAAGCTGTTGTCTGTGAGCAGGGGCGGATCTAGAAGGGTGGCATGGGGTGGCAAGTGCCACCCTAAAATGATCCGTTGCCACCCCAGTTTTGCATATGACAGTGTTGTTTATTAAAATAAGATAGGATTAACAGTTTGAGCGTAGTTACAGTCAACAGTGAATATAAATGCTAAAACTGAATATATTGCATAGTGTTCCCCCCCCTCCACCATTAACAAATGGTTCAGCCCATAGCAGGACCGGCTTTTTTTTTTGTTTTCAGTAGCAAGCCACGCTTATGATTGTGCCAGAGCACATTTTGAACAACACCATGGGAATTTCGGATTTTGCACAGCTGGTTGGATGTTACACTCTGGAAATGGAAGGAAGGTGAGTGTTATTAACCCTCTGTGGTCCACGGACACGCTGCACCTCCAAATCACATGACTATTTTAAGCTGACATAGCAACAAGCTGCAGCCACGCTGAGTCTCTATTTCAGCCCACATTGAAAGTTCGTACTTCAAAGTTTTTACATTTTAATTACAGGCCAGTAAATCCAGAGTTATGATAATATATATAAGCCACGCTTTTTTCTAAATACTGTCGCCACGTTTTTGTGTGTGTGGGTTTTAAGCATTTTTCTAAGGACAGCGCGAAAACAGTAAAGGAAGGGGAAAAAAGCCACCTCTTTCCTATGGTGGAAAAATGTACCATGTCGACCAATTTTTTTTTTTAAAAAGTCAACATGTGGGATTTTGTTGTTTAGGAAGAGGGGAGAGTTTGGGGAGTGACACGGCAGCGAGACAGAGCGAGCCAGTGAGAGAGAGAGAGAGAGAGTTTTTAGATGTAGGAGATTTGTGACGTTTAGTGTGGAGTGTATACTTAGTGTGTTGTGTTGTCTTGTGTAGCTGTTCTGTTGTGTAGTCGTTGTTTTGTTTTGTGTGTCAGTGAGGGCACTAATGAATGTCACAGAGGCACATTTGCAACGTAAACACTGTCACTAAGTAGAAAACCAGCGGAGTGATACACCTCCTGTTGTCAGGCCTGCAGGTTTGTCCCTGTTCTCTTCTGTCTTTTGGTGGACAAACTTTTTTTTTTTTAACTGGGACACATAATTTGTGGGGCATCTTATTGCAACACCTGATTGTTCTCTCATTTTAGTTTTAGTAATATTTTTAAATGGTTGTTGAAAATGGAAAAAAAAATGGCAGGTGTATTGGCTGCATTTTTAGATAAATAGTTGTATATGTTTACAAAATGTACAATTTATATTTGCATTTCAAGTTATAAAAATTTACTCAACATGTCTGTGGTTTTTTTCACAGTAAAAAAAAATACTACTAGGATTTTAAGCTCTTTGTGTGCTTTCAGTAATAGTACTATTAATAGTTAATACCGACCCCTGTGCTAGAGCAGGGGTCGGTAACTCTTTGCGGGTTTACTCAGAGGTTCCCAAAGTGTGGGCTCCGCGCCCTACGGGGTGGGGGTGGGGGATATGAAAAGAAAAAAAGAGAAAAAAAAATGCTTGAACACTGCTAGCATAGGACAGGTTGTTGACGGGGCTCCCACACGAACGTAAAGCAGGAGATGAAGCATCACCAAATATGTTTCCAAACCAACTTCCTTCCAAGCCAAAGACTAGAAAATATGGTGAAGCATATCTTCCCTTTGGCTTCACGTACACAAGTGCCAAGGTAGGTCTCTGCGACAGAATTGGTTTTCCCTGTGTCGGGAGCACGCGCTGGGCTCTCCAAATCACGGACAAACAGGGGCCGTTTCTCAATTCTCAAGTACGCGAGTACGTACTCGCGTTCTCGGTGAGTACGTACTCGCCGAGAACGCACGGGAGTACGTACCCGCCGAGAACGCGAGCACGGACTCGCGATATGTACAATTGGAACACCTGCGTATGTGATGATGTCACAGGTCCAGAGTTTTTACTGCCGTCCCCTCTTAATTTAACTGAGTAACATGTTATGAAGCTGAACTTTAATCACAGCCAAACCGGTTTACTCAGGAACAAATAAAACACTGAAATAAACCAAACATTAACATTTAGAAGTGATCTAAGTGACTTATATATCATTTTTAACCTCAGTAGTGAAACCTCTATTAATAAAAATAGTGTACATGTACATACGTGTACATACCTTAATAAAAACAAGCAGGTGAGATGTTAGAACGCTTTTATTTCTATTTTAGTGGACACTCAATACTATAGACAGCTGCTGGGGTTTCTTTAACCTTAGTAGTGAGAAGACCGCGAGCGCGGGGGGGTTGAAAATGATGTGCTGGGAGTCCGCTGTTGAGTTTTGGACGAAATGCATTCTGGGATATTTAGCTGTACCAAGTCCACACCGATGCATGCTCGATAAAACGGGCGGAGCGAGAACACATCCAGGACTTTTTCGCGTTCTCGGCTTGATGCGTACTTCGAATTGGAACAGTACTTGGTCTCCGACTGATGACGTATCATGAGTACACGAGAACGCAAGTACGCATATTGAGAAACGCCCAGGATCCCACATATTTGATTTTTACTTCACAAACACTTCTCATAGTGTCTAACTACTGACATTTTGGACATGTTAGCTCTTTACACAGTACAGTTACAGTGGGATAAAAATAATATCAGGCTGATCCTGCCTTAATTTGTTCCCCCTGTCCAAATCACGGACAAACAGTATCCCACATTTGTTTATGTTTTTGAACCTATTTTGCAAAGAGAGGCATTTTTGAAAAATATATTGATAGCAATGTTGAATATTATTACACAGGAAAAAAACAACTACACGTAAAATAATTACACCGTGACGCCTCTGCCTTTGTAAATGGAGGGACAGTAACTGCGTGTGTATATGTAAGCGTGTAAAACCTGCAGATAGTCAGATTAACAGTAACAGTATTTTGTCTATCTGCCATTCTGCAATTCATCTCATGTAAACAATAACGTGGCGCACAGCGTGACGTGAAAAAAGGCACATACCTTTGAGGTTGCGTGACGAACTGTATTCCTCGTCCACACATAAATCTCAGTTTTCGGTGATTTGAAACGCCGTTTACGTGTGGACGAAACAGCTGCGTTTTCAAAAAATACCCGTGTAGGTGCGGACGTAGCGTAAAAGAGTTAGAAAAAAAAATGCTCCACCCCTTTTGTGAGTGTGGACGCTTTCTCTCTTTGCTCTTTAAATGCTTTGCTTCTTTTATTGATTTTTATTGATTTTTATGCTGATTTTTTCCCTTTTTTCTGTATGAGCTTACCTGCGAGAGCTTCTGGACACTTATAGATCATTAGGACTAAAGTGTTCTTAACAGAAACAGCAACATTTTTATAGTTACCTTATCCTCAGCGCTCCGTGTGTCTGTGGCCTAGACACAGCTGAAGCCTGATTACAGCGTCTGGGCACCGAACAGCCTCAATAGCCTGGAAAGGTGCTAACCGCTAGGCTAACTAGCAACAAGATGCCTTCCCTCTCCACAGATGACTACCACAGCCTCCTGCAGAAGATTGCAGAACTGGAGACAAAAATTCATCGCTTAGAAGTAAACGTGGAGGTAAATGGACTGTGCGGAAATGAAACAACCTTGCCTTTGATTCAAAACAATGGTGATGAGCAAGCTAATACACAGCTAAGGAGCACAGATAACATGACCAAGAAAGTAGACTGTGCATTATTATAAATCCTCAAGCGATAATCCCCCCTTGGACTAAAACCAAGACATAAATCATGTCTCCTGGAAGGGGGAGGACGTATCACAGGCAGAGCACAGCGAGCTGAAATCTCTGAAACCGACTGGCCTTCACTTCCTACGAGACAGAGAAGCTCTTCTACCCCTGTATACGGGAGGAAACAGGACTGGACAACCGTGAATAGGAAGGTTAACAACAAACCTCCAAAACAACTGAATGTGAAACTGCAGAACAGATTTGCTCCACTATCAAAGGACCCTGGATCTCTATTGGACAACCATCCATCTAAAAGTAGCGAAGTAAGGTCTGAAAATCTGTTGAAAAGTAAAAGGCCACAGGGAAAGCTAAAGGCTAGGCCTGAAACTCTGATTGTAGGTGACTCTGCCGTAAAGGATGTACAAAGGATGTGCGGTAAGAACACTAAAGTCCTCTGCTTTCCTAAGGATATGGTCAACAACCTAAAGGAGAGAATTCTTCAAATTGCAGATGAATATCCAACCGTGACAAACATTGTTCTGCATACAGGGTCAAACGGTGTCCAAACAACAGTCGGAGGTTCTGAAACGGGACTTTACTGGATTATTAAACACTGTAAACTCTCTGAATGCAGCTGTATTCATCAGTGGACCTGTACCGCCCGTCAGAGGAGGAGACGAGAGATTCAGCAGGTTGTTTGCACTGAATAAATGGCTCATATCAGCATGTACTGACCACTCAGTGCATTTTATCAACAACTTTAATATTTTTTGGGAACGCAGGCATCTGTTTAAAGCAAATGGATTTAATTTTAACAAGTCTGGAGTGAAACTGTTCACCTCCAACTTGTTTTATTCCATACGTCATCCATCTGTGCTTGGTGCCAAGGCTGAGATAAACGAGGAGTTATCTCATAAAGAGGAACAAACAGTACTCCAAGAACAGACAAAGCCCAGCAGAAACCCTGAGGAGGAGCTCCATCTGCCCCCACCCGGGAAGAGCCTCAGAAAGGAGAGACATCTGAGGCAAGAAGAGGGGTCCCTACTCGCCTCCAACTCTCTCAACAACACCAACGACCAGGACCAGGGACCACGACCTTCCCCAGTCCCCCAAACCCCTGACAGGCCATCACCCTCCTCCCCCTCCCTTTCTCCCTCCTCCCCACACCTGAAATTCACTGAGGAGATGATGGAGCGGGTCAATGCTGGGCTCAGATCTACCCCCCCGGCCCAATCCCTTTTTGTCCCCCATGAACCCCCCACCAGAGCAGCCAAAGGTTCGCCATCGAGCCCCGCCCTCAACAGAGCAATCGAAGTTACATTGCCCAGCCTCGCCCCCCTTAGTTCCTCCTTACCACCTTCATGCCCTGTCTCCGCAGTCTGATGTGTGATGTGTGGAGGGTCCGGGCTGCGAGGATTATGGCAGTGGTGACTTTTCCCAGGAGAAGCTGGGACTCTGTTTATTAGAAGGTTTTAAAATTTCTGTACTTTTAGGTGACAGAAGGAGAAATGTGGCCTGGTCAAAACACAGAGAGCTGCACTCTAAAAGATCTTTAAATATAGTAAACATAACTTGTGTGCCACAGACTGCTCCCAAACACGAGGGGGCAAATAATACCTCTAAAACACTTAAGTTGGCTTTATTAAACGTTAGATCTTTAGCTGGGAAAACATTTTTAATTAATGATTTAATCACCGAGCACAGCCTTGATTTTATGTTTTTAACTGAAACTTGGTTGGACCAAAGTAACAGTGGAGCTGTTCTCATCGAGTCGACCCCTCCTAACTACAGTTTTATCAGTGAGGCCAGGGTGAGCAGGAGAGGAGGAGGGGTTGCTGTCTTATTTAATGAATCATTTCAATGTAAGCAGCTATCTCCTGGAAGTTTTCAGTCTTTTGAATATGTGGCTTTACAGCTGAAGGCCCCATCCAAAGTTGTGTTTCTTAATGTTTACAGGCCTCCCAAATACTGCACAGACTTTTTTAATGACCTCAGTGAACTGCTGTCTGTGATCTGTGTTGATTTCGACTGTGTAATTATTGTTGGGGATTTTAACATCCATGTGGACAACCCTCAGGACAAAGGGACTAAAGACCTGAGTAACACTCTGGGCAACTTTGGGCTGACTCAGCATGTAACAGAGGCCACACATAATAGAGGACACACTCATGACCTACTGATCTCCAAGGACCTGAGCATTTCAAACGTTACTGTGTCTGATGTGGGCCTGTCTGATCATTACTGTGTTTTCTTTGAAAGTAAAATCTCAGCCCACACAAATATATCAACAGCAGTGATCACAAAACGGTGTATAACTGAACACAGTAGTGAGATCTTTAACCAGGTCTTCCCATTAACACCTGACCTGTCCAGAGGTTCAGTCAATGAGCTCGTCAATAGCTTCAATGCTAAAATGTTAAATGTAATGGACACTATTGCTCCCATTAAGATGAAGGTTATCTCTGGAAGGAAAAAGTCTCCATGGAGAAACTCCACACTGGTGAAAAATGAAAAAAGAGAGTGTAGGAAAGCTGAGCGTAGATGGAGAAAAACAAACCTCCAGGTTCATTATGACATCTATAAAGAGAAACTTCACAATTATAACTTACAACTGAGGAGTGCAAGGAGGTCCTACTTCTCTGACATCATCACCAAAAACAGTCATAACGCTCGGGTCTTATTTTCTACAGTTGACAGGCTAACAAACCCTCCTGTGTCAGTGGCAGCTGAACTTCATTCGACCATGGCCTGCAATGACTTTGCCAAATTCTTCACAGAAAAAATCCAAAAGATTAGACAAGCAATTAATACATCAACAGCAGATCCAGGAAATGTACTGTGTCCACCGAAAAACTGTTTAAACACCATCAAACAGTTTCACCCTATTAACAGCAAAGACCTGGAGGACATCTTAGGTCAACTGAACTCCTCCTCTTGCTGTTTAGATGTCCTGCCAACAAGTTTTTTCAAAAAGGTCACAAAGACTTTGGAGTCAGGCCTGTTACAGATCGTCAACTTTTCTTTAACATCAGGTGTGTTTCCAGAATCACTAAAAACTGCTGTAATTAAACCTATACTGAAAAAGGACAATCTTGACAAGACACAAATGAATAACTACAGGCCGATCTCAAATCTCCCATTTTTAAGTAAGATTATTGAAAAAGCAGTTTCTCAACAGCTCAATTACTTCTTAAAACAGAATAACTGCTATGATGCCTTCCAGTCAGGCTTTAGACAGAACCACAGCACTGAAACCGCTCTGACCAAAGTGTTTAATGACATATGTCTGAACACAGACAGTGGAACAATGTCAGTCTTAGTTTTACTGGATCTCAGTGCAGCATTTGATACAGTTGACCACAACATATTACTCAAACGACTGGAGAACTGGGCAGGTCTTTCAGGAACTGTACTAAACTAGTTCAAAACATACTTAGAAAACAGGAAATACTTTGTATCAATAGGTAACTTCACATCTGAGCAGACAAGTATCACATGTGGAGTTCCCCAAGGTTCCATCTTGGGACCCCTTCTGTTTAACATTTACATGCTCCCACTGGCACAGATTATAAAGAACAACAAAATAAACTATCATAGCTACGCAGATGACACACAAATATATATCACAATGTCACCAGGAGACCGAGGCCCTGTACAGGCTCTTGGTAAATGCATTGAGGAAATTAATGACTGGTTGTGCCACAATTCTCTCCAGCTAAACAAAAATAAAACTGAGGTAATAGTCTTTGGTGCAAAAGAAAAACGATTACAGGTCACCAGAGAACTTCAATCTATACACCTAAAAACCACAAACCAGGCGAGAAATTTGGGTGTAGTGATGGATGCAGACCTAAACTTAGAAAAACACATTAAGACAATAACAAAATCAGCTTACTATCACCTCAAGAATATTTCAAGGATAAAAGATCTGATGTCTCAACCAGGGTTTTAATAGTTTTGCAATTTTCATTAGTTTTTATTTTTATTTAGTTTTGACTTCAGATTTTCAATTTTATATCAGTTTTAATTAGTTTTTACCAATTGTTTGCTAGTTTAGTTTAGTTTTTATTTTTTTGAAAATCCTTAGTTTCAGTTTAGTTTTGATTAGTTTCAGTTATAGGTTTAGTTGTGTTTGCAATAATTAGGTGTAACAAAATCCCAGTTTCATCATATCAGTCATTCTCTTCTGCTTATCCTTGGGTATGTTGCTATTCCAGCTACCATACCCTGCACCCTGGACAGGTCGCCTGTCTGTCACAGGGCTAACACGCAGAGACAGACAACTCACATTCCCACCTATGGGTTCTTTAAATAAATAAATAAAGGCAGATGAACAACCATTGATACCAGGCAATTATAAAATGTATATCTTGGCCGCAATGAGACTATTAACTCTTGCAGCACCGGGTGTTAAGGCAATTGACTCACACAGTTATGTAGATATCCCAGTCCTGTTGTCTCGGGATGCATCACGCTGCCTTGCCTGGGGTTAGCTTCTGTTTTCTGGGGATGAGGGTTGAGTGTGCTCCCTTACCTTCTCCAGGTAAGCTAGCTTAGCCTTCTTGTGTGAGCTTTTCAAATGCACTTTAAGGTTTGTGGGAGTTTTTTCCCTTTAGAAATGTCCCTTATAATTTGTCTCGTTCCACTACAAGACACTTGCTTTATCCAAAACACAGTCATATTCAAAGTAATCCCAAATTGGACTCTGGCGCTTTCTCCAGACTTTTCCTGACATGATTCTGCGTGTGGACGGAGCAGCGACACAGACGACTCGACTAACGTACTGCCACCTGCTGGCATAATGAGACACAGCAAGAAAAAAACCTGGAAACTAAACTTCATTTTCACCCTTGACTATTGTATGACACGCACACATCAACGAAAACTAAACGCATTTTTGCTATAAATTCAGTTAATTTTAGTTAGTTTTGTGAACACTCATTACAGTTTTAGTTAGTTTTCCTTTTTTTGTTTTTATTTTTTATTTCCGTTAACGAAAATGTTTTTTCACTTCTAGTTTTCGTTATTTCATTAGTTTTCGTTAACGATAATAACCTTGGTCTCAACAGGACCTGGAAAAACTAGTCCATGCATTCATCTTTAGTAGGCTTGATTACTGTAACAGCATCTTTACAGGTCTACCTAAAAAATCAGTCAGACAACTACAGCTCATTCAGAACTCTGCTGCTAGAGTCCTCACTAAGACCAAAAAAGTGGACCACATCAGTCCAGCTCTGAGGTCTTTACACTGGCTGCCTGTCCGTCAGAGGATAGACTTTAAAGTTCTGATGCTGGTCTATAAAGCTCTGAATGGTTTAGGACCAAAATACATCAGTGACCTCCTGACCCAGTATGAACCTTCCAGATCCCTCAGGTCATCTGGATCCGGTCTGTTATCAGTCCCCAGAGTCAGAACCAGACACGGAGAAGCTGCATTCAGCTTTTATGCTCCTTATATCTGGAACAAACTCCCAGAAAGCCTCAGATCAGCTGAAACACTCAGTTTATTTAAATCCAGGTTGAAGACTCACCTATTCTCAGCTGCATTTGAATAAAGCACCAAATCCACACTTAAGTTTAAATTTCAAAACCTACTTTTTAACTACTGATTTTATCTACTGTTCTAATTTTATCTACTGTTTTGATATTTGATTTTATATACTGTTTTGTTTGTGTGTTTGTTTGTTTGCTTGTTTTAATCAAATTTAAATCATGCTTTTTATTTGTTTTTGTTTTTAATGTCTCTGTAAAGCACTTTGAATCACCTTGTTGTTGAATTGTGCTATATAAATAAATTTGCCTTGCCTTGCCTTGCCTAGTAGTTTATTTTATTACTACCTGTAATTTATTCCAGATTAATTGTATTTGCTTAATTGTTTACTAAATGTTTGAGGTTTGAGTAAAATAAACAACAATGGGGTTTGAAAACAAAATATGGATGTGTGTGGTTGGAGGTTGTGTTTGGGATCCACTGGGATAACTGATGGTACGACCGTAGCTGGACTGGCCATCAGGCATAGGGTGGGCCGATGGTGATTTTTCGTTTTTATGGGCCAATATTTTTGTGTGTGTGTGTCTGTGGGGGGGGGGGGGGGGGG